>MU187654.1:0-18539 GCA_016904865.1 Pissodes strobi | reverse complement strand
TTAACCTGGATGGACAGATAAGCTAGCTACATATAAAATTAAGCCCACCCATCCATTAGCATTATGCGTATTGTTTCTTTTAAGGTCCTTCGGATTTTGTAGAAAATTAAGTACCTGTCCACTTGAAATTGCAGTATGATTTGATGTATTGGATTGGGGTTCATTAGCTCATATGAATAGGATGTTAGGATGGATTATTATTTCCCCTTCCTACATACATGTGTTTTTGAAATATCAATTATTAACGTTATCAGCTATATATAATATATCAATAATTGGTATACACCAAATATAATTATACCTTGTTAGCACAGAATACAAACATCATTAATACAATATAAGAACCAAACATTTTGCAGAGTAACATTTGCTCAAAATTATGCATCTTTCCATTAAATTGAATGCTGTAAAATAGGATTATGTCAAACTTAAATACGCAAAGCACTCACTTTGTGCGAGTTATATTGGTATGTTTTTTTAATCAAATATGTGTTTGTCGTAATTTTAGATTATTAGCTGGGACGAAAATACTTTATTCATTGAACAGCAATTCATCACTATAACTGATAATTTTATCAGAGCAGTTGTTCTGAGCAAGCAAAGTACCATTGGATTGAACGTACCAGAAATTATGGCGAAACTAAATGGAAAGGATATTTCGTATAGACCGACTCCCCCACCTGAGTTAGAAGATTGGTTAAAATCCATGGAAAAATCGAGTGCTAGATTAAGAAAGACAGATTGATTATCTGCTGTTGGATATGATATATTCACCTACAAATATATCTATAATTTTAAAGACTGCATAGATTCGAAACAATTGACTTTTTGTCGGCATATTTGCTAATTCTTTTATTCTATATTATTGGAAAGCCTTCTGTTAAGGGTCAATTTTCCATATTATGAGGCTCATACCAATAAATATGTGGAGGAAGGAGGTAAATATACTGGAGAAAGATATGTTTATGATTTTCCTTTATACCTTAATAATCACATATTTTATAATTACAGAGCTTGCGTATAATAAAGTTTTAACTACAGAGTAAATATGAGATATTTTATTATATTATGTTGTAAGGTTTAACCACTGGATTCGTAGGCATTTTTACTACAGATAATAGAATCACAAATAAGCTCAAATCAACTGTGTTGACTGATTCGCCAGCTAACGGAGATACATGTATATTTTTCAGATAATGACTCAAAGAATATTGACATAGTTGAGAGATATTAAAGCTAAATCTTCTGGATAGATTGACCCAAAAAGTTATAAATCTGTTTTCTGCCTATACTTATACGAATATGCCTTGGATTATGCCTTAGAGGCATAATGACATGGCTGTATGAAATTAACTTTTCAGTGAGTATCAATAAAATAAAAATTTAGTTTGTACCTATATTTTAGATTTGTTTTACCTTAAAGAAATTTAAAAAGAGTATTGAAATAAAATATTTTGGAAAAATTTTAAGAATAGTGAGAAACTATTTTAAAATTTACTCTTTACAAGTATCGCAAATGAATTGCTTGATTTTTAACGATACTTTACACATTGAGTGGCTAAACAGCTCATTGCAATAAATGCAGGCAACATCTGAGTCGTCTGCACCATTTTGGAATGGTTCAGGCCCGTCGACAGATTTCACCAACACACGTTTTGTAACGCGAGATCAGCTACTCTTTCTAATTATCTTTTCCATTTTTTGGCCTTTTTTACTTTTACCTCGTTGACATATGGATGTTAGAATGCTTTCGTAGACTTTTTTTTACGGCGCGATGAAGTGGAAGATTTCGGGATGGGTGAAAATTCGTTTAACATTTTCTCTATAGACGAAGTTGGATATTTTTCCAAAGGCATACTAGTTTTACTAGTAGTTGGCTAGTCTATATCCCTGCTGGTAGAAAGCTGTCCAGTAGCTCTATCAGTGGAAGGTTATCCGCAAATAAAACAACAAATGCTCCGTTCAGGTATATTATTATGACTAGCGATCCTAGCGGTATTAAGATGCGTTTTGTAGTAGCGAACTGAATACGGGTGGAACCAAACTAGAGTTGAAAACAGGTAATATGCCATTTTACCTACTATGCCATTTTGCCTTGATCTCCCTTGTATACTATATTATTGGAAATAAATCGTCACAATGAGTCACTCTAATGTCTAATGTTCATTTGAGATGATCGTATTTGTGCAAATGTTCATTTGTCCAAATCCTTTCGGAAGCGTTCGGATTTTCGAAGGTCGGTCAGTTGGCAAAGCCCGGACTCAAAGAGAGAATTTTGCTCGATGCTCGATAGAAAATAACATAAACCAATACCAAATGGTATGACAGATTTAACCAATTTTGTTTATATTTTCTAAAACTTAACGGTAAGATAATGGCTAATGGCACAACCACAGCAGAAGGCACAACAGCAGCATCTAACAAATTTTATATATTTATTTATTTAGCTTATGGTCTATTCGTACATACATAAAAGAGAGAGTAAATATAGGTATAGGTATATATAACATCATTATTAACACATATATCACAAACATAATTACAATTATTGTCTTTGGCGTAACTGTTCGAGCCAGGAAATGGCCTCCGGTGTCGCGTGCAATAAGTCGCCGCTGGTTCCAGGAAAGGCTGTTAACGGACATTCGTAGGTGATGTGACTCATTGTTTGGGAGGCAGCACCGCATTCACGCTCTGGGCTGGAGCGCATTACCCACCTATGGAGTGCCGACCCACTTCTGCCGTGACCAGTGCGTATTCTACTAAGTCGAACCCAAAGCTTGCGGGGCAGGTTAAAACCATGTGGTGGTTCTTTAGAATTGAGTAGGGGTGCCAGATCGGTGAAACTTTGCCCTGCCAGTCCGACTGCCACTCTTCGTATCCGCCAAACTTGTTAGTGATTAGCTGCTGTGCCGTTCTGACAGAGGGACTTCTAGATTTTAATCGATTAAAATGTATGAGATCCTGGTGGATTGGCAAGTCCGGATTCGCGGTTATATTTTTGTACTCTCGAACCAGGATCTGCTTTCTGCGGACTCTCGGTGGCTCTATATGGGATAGCACTGGCAACCACTCGATTGGTGTAGATTTAATGGATCCCGTAATTATTCTCATCGTTTGATTCAGGACTGTGTCGATTTTACGTACGTAGGGGCTGTTTATCCAAGCTGATGCACAGTATTCGGCCGTTGAATAGACAAGACCAAGTGCAGAAGTACGCAAGGTTGGAGCATCAGCTCCCCAGGTCGATCCAGCCAGCTTATATAGAATATTATTAGGGGTCCTTAGTTTCGCTGCCAAATTGGCCAGGTGTTTGTTGAACGAGAGGGTACGATCCAACGTAACGCCCAGGTATTTTGGATTGTGGTTGTGGCGTAAAACAGTGTCATTTAGAGTGACTTTTAGGCTGGTAGATGCCAGTCTATTGTTGAGATGAAAACAGGTCTTGGTTTTCGCAATGCTGGGTGTCAGCCTCCACTTCCTAAAGTAGTCCGACAGAATGTCTAGGTCCGCTGACAAGGTAGCTTCTATGTTTCCCATGTTCGAATGCAGGGTTGTGGTTGCCAGGGCCAAATCATCGGAATACATAAACTTACGGCTTGGTGTTTGTGGAAGGTCAGCCACGTATAGATTGAAAAGAAGTGGAGCCAGAACTGACCCTTGAGGCCGTTATTAAGCAGCTTGGGTCTGCTTCGTGTGTTTCCCATTACAGTCTGAAGGGATCTATTGGAAAGCATGTTGTTCACCAGTGCTGTCAGCTTTTTACATTTTATGGTTGTCAGGAATTTATACATTAAGCTCTCCCTCCAGACGGTGTCATAGGCATAGACCTGACAGGTCTATGAAGGCTACTCCTGTTTTACTGCGTTCCTCAAAGCCTCTTTCAATATAGGTCAGAAGTGCAAGAACCTGGTCATCGCAGTTGCGATTCGTGGACTTATTCGGTTGTGGATTAGTCTCTCCAGTAATTTATATATAACGCTTAGAAGGGCAATGGGTCGGTAGCTACCGGGGAGGTCGGCAGGCTTTCCTGGCTTGAGAATAGCAATGATTTTAGATCTTTTAAGTTCGCTTGGCAGTTGTTCGGCTTCGAGGATATTAGTGAAGAATTTTGCTAGCCAGCGCCTCGTGTTTATTCCACAGTAAGCAAGGAATTCCGGGTGTATTTTGTCAAAACCGGGTGACTGTCTTTAAGAATTAGAGGGCTTTCTAACAAATTAATAGTATATTATATTATAAGGATTAAAAGTGCATAATTTTTTACGAGTTCCGCCTCGGAATTGCAAAACTGCGAGTAAAAAAAGCACTTTTAGTTCGTATGATATATCCTATTTTTTCTTCAACCAAATTACAATTAATACATTTACTCATTCAAATAATTTGGTAATACATTTGAATATTATAACAGCGACGGCGCGGCATGTAGTTAGTTATGGATATATGATGGTTGTTGGTAAATATTGGTTGTTAAGTAGATATACATTTAAAGCCGGAATTATACCCATTTGAAGTTACGTAATCCAGGTGAGAAAAAACGTATGGCGTAGATATTTTTGGCAATCAATATTGGGTTAGAAAATTTACTATTACGTTCAGAAATAAATAGTCTGTTATGTTTTTTATACGTTAAGAAATTAACAAATGATGATTTGGCAGTATATTATATTTTTTACATTCGTCTTTATACACTTTCAATCTCAAAAAATAAAAATAATCTTGTAGTATGTATTTATTTATTAACAAACTTAATAAAAATTAACAATTATTATGATTAATCATGAATAATGGACAAACGCAGATGATAACTTTAAAGATATTGGCTTTTTTCAACTGGAAAAGGAACAAGTTCGAAACTGAAACGCACCTCAAATTGAGAATGTAATACAACTGAGCTTCCAAAAATTGTGAATAATATGAAGAATGGTATAAAATTATTTTAACTTAAGGGAAATGTTAAACACATCAAAATGAAAATACCAATCCAAAAAATGAACCATACAAACTCAAAAAAATCACACTATATCGCATTGCCAAGTTAATGTAATTGTAACGATATGATTGAATACTTAAATGACGATCATAAAATAAAATTTGCAAGAACAAAAAAGCTTAATCAGTCTCGTCAATATTGTCAGTTAGAACTAAAGTCAGAGATATTGTCTTCATCGTCGTCGTCTTAGTCAGTCGTAATTACAAGTGGCGGAATGTTAGAGGAATCACACACTCGTATTGCACTACAAGCCTCTTGAATTATCTCTTCTGTATGAATAACATATTTTTCCCAATATGATCTATAGAAATTTCGTTTATTACCTTTTCACATGTAGCCAGAACTTACTTGTGAAGGTGGCCCCCTTAGGATTGGAAATATAATGAATAATGATCGTATTTTCGTTTACATTCCGACCATACCATTTCAATTGCATTAAACTAGCAATGGTATGGTGGCAGTCGCAAAATTTTGTGTGCTAAAGGTTTAACATATTCAGAAGTATTTTTTTCACCAGGGCAGTTTCTGCATGCATTACTCTGGAAAGTCAATATTCTTTTTCTTCACCCATTCGATCAGTCTGCTTTGTCCAAGATTTTCTCGGGATTTCTTCTAATAAAACAGAATGGTAACTTGCATTGTCCATGATTATGAATGATTTTGGGGAAAGATTCGGAACCAGCTTTCGAAGTTTTCCTGTTCATATTATCATGATAATCCTTCGTCTTTAATCCACTTTTAAATATTAAATTCGCGCCCTTGATGAAGCCATCTTTGGTTCCAGCGTGGACCACAATATAACGATGACCTTAAAAATGATAGATCTCAATTTCTCTTAAATATCAAAAATAATCAAAATCATTCTGCTAGAACATATTATTAATAAGTAATGTTCCATGCACATAGTACATAGAGTCAAATTTCTTCATATTGCCTCATTTTAACGAAAAAATAATTCAAAAATCATTTGGATTGTTTGGGAAGTACGGCGCTTTATAAGATCTCCCAGAAATTCACGGCGGAACAATATTATGAGCTTCATAATCTTCATAATACAATCAATATTTTGCATTGCTATATATTGCTTATATTGCTCCGCTGTGGTTTTTTGAGAGATCCGGAAGGGGACTTTGAATGGTCATAGCTTCCAAACTGTCCGATTAGACCTACTTTTTAATTTTGTTTGCACTTTTTTAAGCTGATAAAAATATAAAACAGACGGAATTATGAAGATATACAAGGCTTCAGTTTTTATTTAAAAAAAATCTAAAAAGATAACCTATTTTTACCTTCACTGTTTTTTCTTGAATCCGTGTGCTTGGTGTGATCTTGCCGCTACTACGAAATGATCCCTTGCTAAAATCCACGTCTCGTCAATAAAAACTGAAGTAAAACCTTCCGGACCTAAATGTCTATTTTTGATATACTACCTTAAAAAATTGATTATTTTATGAATAATATCTGGCAAGTCCATCAAATTATTTCTATTATTTTTTCCACTTGAAGCCTATACTTTTGATCCATCTTCTTAAGAAGTCGATAGAAAGTTCAAAATACTACTTTTTTCCCTGAACTTTTGTCTTATTCTTGCCAATGTTACATATTCTTTTCTGGCGTACACAGAATAAATTGTTGTATACAAAATATATTTTTCAAATATTTTGTAATTTTGGTTTTTGCGGTCTTTTGCTTGAAAGACATATTGGAAGCGTAATCCTGGTTTGATTTTATCCTCTTCTTTACATTTGCCATCGTTGTTGGGCTCAATTTTGTTGCATCTGTGGCTCGGTTTATCACATTCTCAATTTGAAGTGCGATTCCGTTTCGGACTTGTTCCTTTTCCAGTTGAAAAAAAGCTAATCTATTTAAAATTATCAGCTGCGATTGTTCATTATACCTATTACATCTTTTTTCTCGGGACTATCTCTTAAGGATAATCACCAAAAAGTAGGAATGTTTTTTGAAGAAAATGGATTTAGCAGCAAAAGAAACAGGTCAGTTTTCTCACCCAACCAGGAAGAAGAAATAAAATGACCGTGTGACAGAAATACTCCAAAAATTCTAGAAGAAAATGAAAACAATAACGAAGTAGACGTAGGAAATGAAATTCAGAATTTATTTTCATTTCTAGAGACAATTACACAGGTAACAAATGAAAATATTTTTCCTAAGGCAGTGCAGGATTGCTTAATTACTGCAAGTTTCAAGATCAATCAATCACTCACCATGTTGACATATAAAATAGGTTCCATAGAAAAAGAAAACTTATTACTTCAGTTCCATAAAAGAATGATACCCCCGCAAGAATCCAGGGAAAAACAAGCACAATTTGAAAATGCCTTGAGTCAGACACAAAATGAGAAGGAAAACATTATGACAACAAATACAGAAACGTTTGCGGAGATCAGTGCACTTGAGAAAACATATGCAACACCACAAAATAAACCAAAGGAACCTGAAACTACTTGAAATACTCCTAAAATTCAGAAGAAACACGAGACTTGGATTCCAATAGAACAGATTGCTATGCAAAAACAACTATGCAACAAATTACCACTTTTGAGAGTCAAAATAAGGAACAACAAGAAAAACTAAAAATGGCACTAAGACATCAAAAGGAAATTAAAATCAGAGAAAATCAAAACAGGACTGAGAAAAGGACTAAAGGAAGAAATCTTGACCAGTACAAAATTACAGTTGGTCAGCCATTAGGTACTTCCAACCACAAACTTATTACAACAAACATGGAGTTGCCTGACCGTCCGCCGTATACTCACCCAGAATTCACCACAATAAAGCAAAGCAGGGCGAGTAAAGGAAGCATTGCTTGAAGCACAAGAAACTTGCTTTACGAAAATAAAAAATAATAGTAAAATTTCTGTGTTAATTTTTTCTCACATCGATAGTCCTCGCAGGTTAAGAAACTTCGGCAGCCAGGATAAAATAAAAACGGAGTCCTATCTTCATGTGTTTTCCCACTAGTTTGACGTTCCTGCTTGCTAATACAATGCAGCCCCGCTGGTCACAAACTCTCATTGATCAGCTCCAGATTTTGTACTTCGGTGTTCTCCACGCAGAACATACCGTGTACAAAGTGTGGAGTCGATCAACGAAGGTTTGTGACAAGCGGGGCTGCGCTTTATTAGTAGACAGGAACCTCAAACGGGAGAGCAGATTGATTACGGGGAGTGACCCCCGATATTCTGATTTGTCACGTGATGTGGCCCACCAAATCACATTATCCCCCTCCAAACTGGAGAACACAGAAGTACAAAATCTCGAGCTGGTCACTGGGGAGTGACCCAACAAAATACATTCTCACTTCTTCCAGACTAGGGACCACTAAACGAATAAGTCTGAGGCCGATACTTCCAGTCGAGGCGGCCATAGGTTATAGATGTTTAAGCCTACTCGCATCGTCCGGTGGAGGACCACTCCACCAGAACTGGGAAGTTCTAAGTGGTTTTTCGAATCACCTTCCGCTTCCGGCTGGTGGCTCCGAGTTCCACAGTAGGAATATATGGACATGTTGGCGCTTTCAGGATCAACAGTCCGAAGGTAAACAACCCGGCCATCTCCGGGCTCCGAGTGGCCCTGGAGACCCTTCATACAACGTTTCACATGTCGTAGATACCAAACTGATTTAGAACATCAGGGGCCTAAATACAACAATTAATTCGGTACACCAACATCTAAATTGGCCACACATTCTAGCCCCTACAGAAACACAAGTATGTTCTACGACAACAGTAAAAGGATAGTGGTCCTTGTTAAGACGTACACTCCCGATTGCCTTTTTGTCGGCAGCGACCTTTCTGGTCACCGCAAGGAAACACGCGAACCGAGCAACCTTGACGCAAGGGCTTAATCAAGTTCATATGCTGTCTCTATGGCCCTCCGAGCGATAAAGCCTACAAAAGCTTTTTTACATTAGCTGTCACTTTTGAATCAATACAGATTAACCACCTTAATTCAGAAATAATCGTACTGGAAGATTTCAATGCCCACAACACCAACTCGCTCAAACATCACAACAAGACCGACAATGAAGGTAGAGAAGCTGAAGCATTTGACATCAGCTGCGGGTTTACTCAACTTGCAGACGAACCAATTCGAATCTCAGAGAGGAGCAAATTTGCCGCCTTCCTGAATCTTTTTCTAACCACAAATCTTGACCAGTACACATTTACAGTCGGTCCGCCATTATGTACTTACGACCACAAACTTTGTAACGGTTTGTGAACTCCTACAGAAGGATCCACCATTGCCTCCTCAATTTTGGCATTACAATTGTGCAAACTGGGACGATCTAAGAGTTCCACCCAGATTTTCTTTGGCTCGATGTCTTCTTTGGCACTGACGGCCTGTCAGTCTGTTGCAAAGAGACTACGCAAGTAATCTCCTCAAGAATGGAAGCAAGCATTCCAAATTCCATTAAGTTATCGTCAAAAGGAGAGCCCTGGTTCGACAGAAGATGCGAAAGAGCTGTAGGTAGGAAGCAGCAACCCTACAAGTACTGGTCGCAATTATTTTTTCCCAAGCTAGAAACGAATGCAAACGTGTGATTGACGAAACTAAGGACGAACACAATCAAAGGATCAGGAATAAACTTTGGTAATGCCCCAGTAGCTCCAGGAATATCTGGTCAGTAGCAAAGCCAGTAAGTAATAACTTTAAGAAAACGTCTCTCCCACCTTTGACATTTTTTTAAGACTTTTTTCTGTCTTGCCAAAAAATAATTTACCCATCTTCTTGGAAAGTCGTCAAAACAAGGCAATAAAATTACGTCCTGAAACTATCGCCCATTTGTCTTGCTTCCAATAATCTCCAAAGTCATGGAACGTGTGATGGGCACATCTCAGACACATTACCAGCGACTGAGTCATATGCCCACAGCCAGGAGCAGATTACAACAATTAATCAAAATCTGGAGAAAGTTTGAACTTGGGGCGACAGGAATTTGTATTTTCAATACAGTAAAAACCCAAGAAGCCACGCTTACCAAGAAAGCCAATACGGCGGGTCCTGACTCCTGACATTATTATGGCAGGATCGACCATTCCTTTATCCTCGACAATCGGACTACTGGGTGTCTCGGTCAACAGCCTTATGGCCTGGCACTGCAACGTTGCTACCATTACAAAATCAGCCTTGCAGAAGCTTGGTACGTTATTTCTCAACAAACACTGTATACACTGCAGCAGCTTCTCTTGCCCATATATGTGGGGTGCCGCACTTAAGCACAGCCTAAAGCTGCTGGATTACATTCAAAAGAGAGCTGTGCGTCTCGTCGGCGACCCGGGATCTGAATATTTTTCAGATAGGTTCACGCAGATGTTTCCAGGATTTGGCCCGCCTCATCCCGCTCCCAGCAACGCCCGTCAGACAGTCACGACAGGCGGTAATAACGCGCCCGTTTGTCGCAGAATTGGAAACACCAAAAACTTCGCTTACAAGGGCACTTATATCTATTGCACTGCATCACCGTGGAACTCAGTCAAGGGCATTTGTTATCCCCTAATTACAACCAAAGCTATTCAAGGACCGTGCCAATCAACATTTTCGCACACACACCGCTCGTGGAGTGTTATTGTACCTTCCATTACTGTGGGTGCCACTGCCGTAAAAAAAATATTGACTTTGGGCATGATGGGAACTACAGAAATTGGACGGTAGTTATTTGGAATCGTTTTTTACCTTTCTTCGGGATTGGTTACACCCATTTCCAGCTAGAGGATAACATGCAGTTCTGTACGACAGGGAGAAAAGCCTGGATAGTGCAGCTGTTAGGTCTGCAACACATTGTGTAAGCACAACTGCGGGAACGCCATCCGGTCCTGTGACCTTGTTGGTATCTAGGCCTTTGAGTATTCGTTTCACTTCGCTTTGGCCAAATACCATTGAGGAATTCAATTTCGGGATAGTTGAGGCATTCTTTCCTTGAGGATTTAAGGTAGAATTTGATGTAAACTGGGGTTGATGACTTTGTGAAACTCTGATTGATAGCTTTTGCAAGTTACCTTGCTCTTGATCTGCTCGTTATATCCCTCCTTGCTCTCGTCAATGGTCCGCTTACACTGGTTTCTAGTCGTGAATGTATTTTGATTTCCGCGGCTGTCTGATTTCGGCGCCATTTGCAGTAGGCGGAATTTCTAGTATTGACCGTTCTTGAGCAGTTTTTTTTCCAAACCATGGTTTGAGATAGGTTTCGCATAAGAGGAGATGAAAGCGTCCATACAAGCTTGAATAACTTGGGTTATCTCATCAGCAGATTCAGATGTGTTTTGATTCCTAAAGCATACATCTTTCCAAGGAGAAGAAAAATTAAACTCGCGAAAACTAACCAAAAAAAAAACAAACGAGTGTCGGAAAACAAGAAAATATACAATTAATATTTTTTATATATTATTACAGTTTTAAGATATCCGTAACCTCCTCTTTTCAAAAATATATAGTTTGCCTATGTTTGGACTAGCCGTGCTTTAGTTATTTCACTCCAAATAACTTAATCTAGTTAGCCACGCCTCTTGCAATGCGGGCAAATAATGTGATTTCTTATCGAAACAGGCATGGATCACCAAGGAAAGCAAATTATTATAATAAGACAATAAATTTACTCCGTTACGATGCTGTTGCCCGCATTGCAAGATGCGCGGCTAAATAGATTAAATTACTTAATGTGAAATAACTAAAAAACGGCTAGTCCAACCATAGGCAAACTATATATTTTTGAAAAGTGGTGGCTAAAATATCTTAGAATTATAATTCCATTAAAAGAAAATAAATAATTCAACATTTTTTTGTTTTCCGACAGTCATTTGTTTTTTGATTAATTACTAAAAAAAAAAATTCAGGAAAAAAAAACTTATTTGAACATTTTTTCTGTGTCTCTTTAAATAAAGTTTCTAAAGGGGCGGCAAATTATAAGAAAAAACCCTGTACTTTGATGATTTGATGAAATATTTAATTGAGTTTGTTGAGGGATTGAAAATAATTTTTTGCTCTTTTAGTGACAGTTATTTTAACATTTTATATGAAATAACATAAATTGGCATGCCAAAATATTAAAGTGCAATAACTACTTTCAATACTTACCCGAAAACCAGTCTTACACACTGTCACAATATTATGGCAACCCTTCCTACGAACGCTGATGAAACAAAAATATAATAAAAGTATAAAACTGCGAAATGCAGAAATGCAAATTTCCAAGTAAATCGAGGCGGCAAAGATAAAAGGAACGGAGAAAGGGCAACGTCGCAATATTTTCCCAGAGGACGCTACAGGGTAACATTAAATTAGTGCCAAAATACTGTCGAAATGTGCATGACCTAATTATGGCACCTTACACACTTTTGCGCCGTTTATCGAAATATCCTCCACGGGATGCCCCTATAACCATTTTGTTGGCTTACTTAGTACAATTGGAACATAAGCTTTATTCTGCTTTTTATCTAGGACACCAGAACCACCGCAACACCAAGAAATAGCATGAAAAATTTGTGACAACGTGTAAGTTGCCACAAATTTTAGCAGATGCCATACCACAGGAATATTCACATACAAGTTGCCATAAATATGATCAAACAAACACACACACACCCACAGATACACGCCCACACACTCCGCTCGTCGAGTGCCATAGGATCTCCCTTTAGTGTGTGTGCCACTGCCATCAAAAAACAAATCGTAGCCCATTATCAAAGAAGACACCCAATCCTCAAATTTCTTTATTTTTTAATATCAGCAATAAAAAAGATTTGATTCAGTTATTGCCTCCTTCTAGTGAATTCTATTATGCGACACTTTAAACCATTGGCATATTGTTTTTGATGAAGATGAAGTAAATTTATTGTTTATTTAAATTCGTCAATATAAAAATTTTATATAGCGCAAGAGGAGCGATGCTGCGGCTTGAAAATAAAAAATTATACTTAAGAAGTTCAACAAATCAAGTGTGGTGCAAGCAGAAGAGCAATGCAAAAAAAATCAAAAGAAAACTAAAAGAATATGTAATAATACCCATGAGTTGTGGGTTCTTCTGAAGATCTAGGATTTACTTCGCAGATGCACCCTAATGTAATAAATTAATATTTAAAAATATTAAAAAATGGACTACAGGTAAAAACGCAATATGGGTTAAAACGGTTAATAATTAACCTTCCACAACTGGTGCGCGGACTAGTAATCCGCAAGTTCTCATTTTACCAATTTGCCACTGACTCCCATTTCTGCCGGTCCTACCCTTCTCGGTATTCCTTATAAACGACGTGCTAGACGTCAGTATAGGATGTGGCGTGCTTTGTATTAATCGTTTCGAAATTAGGTGCATGTGCGGAGTGACAGTCCGCGGCCAGTAACACATCACATTTTGAAGAGTTGTAAATTTACTTATCAATTTTCAGTTTGCCTCACGTTTGAAGGTAAGAACAAAATATACTGACACTTTTATTAGCTTAATTTAGGTATGTAAAGTCCATTCAAGGCTATTGCGCTGTTACGTCAGAATTTCTGACGTCAAAAGAAAAGATCCGGACATCTTAGATAGACTAGTACGTTATTTTTTACACTAGCCAAAAGATGTCTCTGTACCTGTTTTCTATTCCGGAGCACGTTCCGTTTTTATCAATTTTACATACTTATGACACAGCTTAGTACAACAATCAGCTGGAAGACTCTCGGCCCGCACCTTTGAAGTATTGGCCCGGAACAGAAAAAGATGCAAGATACGCGTTACTCGCGCTGTCGCTCTCACACCGGGGAGAGAATTCAGCGCCGTATTAAGGATATTTTATTTTTGAATTCCAGTACCGTATTATCAGGTTATTGGTTAAACTTGGGTACTAGGTGCTATGCTGATTATTAGCGATTATCGTATTCATGAAAGAAAAATAAATTAATAAACATAATGGAACAATACAAAGACACAATTTATTTAAGGAGAGTTATACAAGGTGTAATTTCACAAGTCGAAAAATAAAACAAACATAATATATGGGCAAACCACAAATAAACATTAGGTAATTAAATTAAAATAAATGCTAAAATACATTTGAACGGAATCGGTGAAAAAGACAATGATTACATGGGTATTTTTAATGTTTTTACAATTTTATTATTTATTTCTTCTTAATAGGTATAGTATACCTGAAGGCAAAGCAAAAATCCGTTTGTGACTAAAAGTACTTGCACTATAATAATTTTATTGATTCCTCCATATGATTAATTTATTTATATTGATACTTTTAAAATTAAAGTTAATATTTTTAAAAGTATAGTACATGCGAACTCTTAAATATATATTTTTTACGACTGCCCTGAAAATAGGCAAAAACGCACTAACAACTGAACTGGACATTTCAAACATCGTGTGAAAAATATACTTTGCACACGGCGTATGCAAAGTATACTTTTCACATGCTTATTCGGGTATTGAGATTAAAGGGCTTCGTCTCCGGCTTAGAGCTTCGCCCTCAGAGGTCCCATTCCCAGATCTCTAAAAAAGGGGGGCCCAATTTTAGGGCTTCACCCCCCCAGGAGCCCCTTTTTGCAAAACTGTAGAAAATGGGACTATCATATCAGGGGCTCCATTTAAAGGCTTGGGGCCCAATTTTTGGGCTTTGCCCCCGGGGGCCCAATTCCTAAATCTGTAAAAAATGGCACTCCCGTACCATAGGTCCCATTCTAGGGTCCCTCCTGGGGTCCAATTTTAGGGCTTCGCCCCAGGGGGGGGTCTCTTTTCCAAATGTGTCAAATATGAGGCTCCCACACCGGGGGCCCCATTCAAAAGATTCGCCCCCGAGGGCCCCATTTTAAAATCTATGAAAAATGGGCCCCGTACCAGGGGCCCCATTTCAGGGCTTTGGGCCTCAAGGAGTCCCAATTTAAAGCTTCACCCCCGGATGCTCCCTTTTCCGAATATATAAAAAATGGGTCCCCCGAGGAAAGGCAAGGCCATAAGAAGAGACCGTCGCGCCAGTGAAAGGCGCCTTTTTCCAAATATATGAAAAGAACAACTCCAAAAATTAAGGGCGAAACTCTAGAATGAGGGACGAAACCCTAAAAGGACGCCCCGGGTAGGGCGTTATCACAGCCCTGGCATCTCAATACCTACTCATTAACTAGTTACACGAATTGCTGTAGAACTGTTTGTATGGTCTTTGTAAACTATAAATTTTAATTTAAAGACAAGATGCTTGATATATTATATTATAATAAATATTATATAATATCAAAATTATTTGCAGTCGTAGTAAAATTACAGTATACAACGCGTGTGAAAAATTACACTTGTTGCACACTATAATATTACTGCAAATAGTTTGGGAAAATTCTCACTTTTTCCGTAAAGTGTGCTATGAATGGTCATGAAAACCGATGATAAATAAATGACAGTCGTGTGTTTGTTACAGTTTGTTGCTGACACTCCTGTTCTAAATATGTCCGAAGCCCGAATATAATATGTCAAAACCGACAGTCATTTGCAAATTTCCGAATAAGTATAGAGAAAAATGTGCATTTAAGTTTTTTAAATGCGGCTGTAGAAAAAGTTCTGTGTGTTTTTCGAGCGCAAAATAAGATTGCCGTTTTCGAAAGATTACAGTAACACTCTTTCTCATGCGGCAATCCGTTACTTTGCGCTCTAAAAATACAAATAACTATTACCAGTATATAATTACGAAGTAAGTTGATGACATAAAGAATGATTGCATGATATGACGAAACATTCATTGCTTTGCACAGACATGCCCATAATGTACAATGAGAAGATTCAAGTTGAAATGTGGACCCAACAAAATATCACAGCTTTGTACTAAACCGTGAAAATATTACATATATCGTAGTTATGATTAGATACTTACCACTTTTTATCACTAGGAAATCGAAAGAAGCTCCTATCACAATTATATTTTTTATTAATACAACGTTTAGCGGCACAAACGTGTCCCCTCTTTGGGAAACCCATGAAAATAATAATATGCTTTTTATCGTCTAAAATCAGTTTAAAAACGATTTTAAATGGCAAAATTTTTAGTATTATCAAATAAATAAAAAAATATTACTTACATTGTGCACAGCTTTCCAGGGTAAAAGTGGCCTACCAGCATCTTTTTCACGTGTGAAATAATGCACTAATTTTAAAATTAAAGCTTCCTTTTTCTAACTGAACCGGTGGGGCATCTCAAAACGATTTTTGTTAGCAATTATTAGCGTAAAACACAAACCAACTACTAACAAATCAATAAGTGAATTAAATCTGTTATTTTCGTTATGATATTTTGACATTGACGCAAATCGATGTCAAATATTCCAATTTGACGGACCAATTTAGTACATACGTTCATTGCATAAAGAAAGATGGAATGATATGACGTAACAGCGCAATTGACTTGAACGGACTTTAAGTGTTATACGTATTAAGTCGGGCGACAATGCAATATTATGCTGTAACTGAGCTGATCCAGTGGTGTATTTAGGATGCTAAATTTTGTTTGGCCCATACAGGTATGATGAAAATGCGATACTATGACGTCGTTAGGCTGATCCAGGTGAGTATTTAGGAGGGAGGGCCTGAATTTTGTTTGACCCACTTCCTGATGTTCAATTAAGCCAAAATTTTACTGATACATAGTCAATGAACATGAGAGGACGATGCCACTATTGTGATGGAGGGACAAACCGTCCAACGATTTTCATATCCATTATGTAACAAGTTTATGGTTTAGAACATCTAACTTCTGTTAGTTCAGATTGTTATGAGCATTGAGTTCCAAATATATCGTAACAAAATTTTGTATTTAAATTTGTGTTAAATTTATGTTTCATATTCCTATTTAAGTATT
The DNA here is from genome assembly GCA_016904865.1 of Pissodes strobi. Lineage (NCBI taxonomy): Eukaryota > Metazoa > Arthropoda > Insecta > Coleoptera > Curculionidae > Pissodes > Pissodes strobi. The sequence goes on along the minus strand of MU187654.1, from coordinate 1,709 downwards.
TTGTTCTGAACTAACCAGATAAAAACCTTTCGTATGCTTTTTGAGTTTTTATTATAATATGCAGAAAAAATCTAAGCCACATTGGATATTTTAGTATGCGGACTCAGAGTCCGCCGCCAGTAACAGTGCCTCAAATATATGCGCCAGTAGCGGAAGATTAAGCTATCAAAATATGACTTGTTAATCAGCAGGTCGTTACTCCTAAAGAACATTAACAATAAAAAAAATCGCAACGCTAACTCTCCTGATACGCTAGCCCTTATTTTTTCTTTAATAATCAGCCAGTTAAGCGGTTGAAAAACATTTTTAATGTCGTACACTTAAACAATGCAAGAATACTAATAAACATATTTACTTAAATAATACTCAAATCTGTTCCTTTCTTTCTATTTTTCATATGGGCCTCAGCAATTCTAGCAAATTCTTCTCTATTAATAAGCCGATAGTTCGTCGATAAAACCCTAGATATTGTCTGATTCAAACTGTCCACTCCATGAGCCAAAATGTCTAATCCAAGTTCGATGCCAGTGCCAAAGTCACATTCATCTGTTGCTATACTAACATTTGTCAATATATCTTGTAATTTTGATAAGAAATTTGTTCTTTTTTCTGGAAGGGCATTTTGAATATCATTAAGTAGTTTTAAAAGCTCTTTATTGGTCACTGCCAACTCACGATATCCAAGTTGTGATCTAAAACAATATGTACATGTTAATTGATAATAAGTATACAAAACGCGTTAATATAACAAAAGCGGTAGTAAGTTGCAAATTATGGCAATATTTTTGTTGCGTGTATAGATAACGTAGGCATACAGTGCCTACATTCTTTAAACACTATCATAAATGTATTTTCCCAATAACACTTTTCGCCTTTCAATGTCAGTATTAGAATCAGAAGAATATTTTTTAATATAGAAATAATAGAAAGCAAAGAGGAAATAATCGCCCTGCTGCAGCAAAGAATAGAAAGTTTGGAATTAAAACAAAATGAGAGCGGTGTCCAAAGTTCCTTATATACTGATATCTTAAAAGGGCCTACAAAGCAAACAAATGTTCCTAGTCTTATCATAAAACCAAAAAAGCATCAAAATATAGAAAAAATTAAGGAAGACTTACGCAAGCAAATAAATCCAACTCAACTAAAAATATGTGTAAATAGTATAAAAAGTACAAAAAATGGTAATCTACTAGTTAAATGCCAGAAAAAAAATGATATAGATGTACTAAAAAAGGAAGCAGACAAAAAATTAAGTGATTACAATATAGAAGTGACAAAACTAAGGAATCCTCGCTTTAAAATAATAGACTACAACATAAGTAATGAGGATGATCTAGATAATGAATTAGTGGTTGCCCGTATTAGAGAACAAAATCACTTCATTGAAGCTATGGACCATTTGGAAATTACATTCTTTAAACTTAATAAAAAAACGGATACCTATACCATCTATGGAAACTGCTCAGCAAAATTATTTCACAAGTTTATGGATATAAAAAAACTTTATATAGGATGGCAGCGTTACCCGATATATGAAGAGATAAATGTTCTCAGATGTTTTAAATGCCAGGATTTTTTCCACAAAAATACTGAATGTACAAATGACGTTCATTGTGAGTTTTGTTCATGGGGAACACGGATTTAAGGAGTGCCCAAAGAAACAAAAAAATGCATTAATTGCATAAATGCAAACACAAAGTTTAAACTGG
>JAEQML010043235.1:0-71412 GCA_016904865.1 Pissodes strobi | reverse complement strand
CAATATGAAATAATTTTTAAAACTAAAAAATATTACTTATTATAGCATAAAAAAGAAAAAAATTAAATAATTGTTCTATTGTTTCAGATACTAGGGCAATTATATTGTAATATAAAACATTTCAAGTGTTCAGACGTCTTCTGCTCGTATTCAGTCTGCTAGTGAAAGCTTTTTTATTGTTCACATATGCCATAATTATTCATTAATTCAAATTGCATATCTAAGTGCCTGAAAATAATCTTCCTTTCATCTATTATTAAGCTATAGCTGTTCTTCTTATTATATATAAATATTTTCCATAAACGTTGGCTCTCATATGAATCGCCGGTGATACATGATATTTAATTTCCTCTACATGGTCATAAGTTTATATTGTCACGACCAGTATGACGTGACGTCACGCCTTGGGTGGCATGTAGGTTATGTAGCTCAGATTCAGGATCGATCTATGTCAGGTATGAAGAGATGATACAGAAGGCACTTCAGTCAAAAACAATAACAATGTCTATCGGTCAAAGACTTGATAAATTTACACTATACCCGATTACTAAGGTGTGCATGTCTTTTCGGTTAAGGTATACTTTTGAATTGTTTATAGGTCTTTGATCACTGTTTTATAATATAGTTTTTGTAGGAATTGTGTTGTATTTTATTTATAGTTAGCTTTGACTAAATTCCACTCAGAGTTTACAATGCACACTAACTACTTGGCGGATTCTAGTTTGAAATCGTCTTTCTTAAAACTTTGACAAATTTATCGTAGATTCGACTTTTACTACTTTAGGTGAGGAGATCTTAGCAACGCACATGTGTGCTGGCAAGGAACTGGTTTTGGTGAGAAACAAAGTCCGGCGAACTAATGGTTCGATTGAGCATTTATATAATAAAATGTATTGATCGTTGCAGGTTTAAGGTTTATAATCGCTTGCGTTGACCGTTCGCGTTGTTTATAATTTACCTTGAATTGAATGTTTACATAATATTTTCCAAGTTCAAGTTCAAACTTAGGACAGGGTGATATTTACTGAGTGGTTTATGTATTTTAGTAGTTTACACATTCCCCCTCCCAGATAACGTTGGACCCCGACGTTTTCCAAAATTTCTATGTTTTAAAAAGAAAGACTGCAATTCGATAATGCGTATTGCACCAGGAACTACTTTGCAACCCTCAGCTGTGAGGTATTTATATTTTTCTGATAGTACTTTTTGTAACTTCGGCATTCTGGTGATTTGTTTGTCTTGCAACTAGGTTGGGAATGCTTTCTGGTACTTTTGGCTTTTGAAATACTAGGCTGAAGGTGAACAATTTGCTTCTTATTAGCTTTCTGCGTTGCTTCTGGATAGTCTGTATTTTTTTGAATTAGCCCAATAATTTCTTCTTTGCTATTAATGATCGACACTTTACCTTCGGTCGTCTGCAGCAGCAAAAAAAGGTATTGGATCGTTTTCAAAAGAGGGCTAAAATGACATATTTTTATCAAAATATCTTTCTTTTTCCTTCTTTTAACTGTTTCTCACATTTATAAAAATAAGCAATATTCTATATCAAATTCGGTTCATTTATATACCACCACCATCTTTTATTCACCCGCTCTCATGTACGAGCAATTAGAACAATCTTCTATATTTAATATCATATGATATCACCGGTGATACAGTTGGTATACAAATAATCCAAAAGGTTTGTGCATTGGTGATACATATAGCATCACAAAGCAAAAACATCTCTATAGCAAGTAAAATAGTCAGGTTGTGAATATATTTTTCCAAAATTATAAATATCTCTGCTTTAGAGTAAAATTCAGAATCACGAAATGAAAGTAAAAGCCTGCCCAACAATCACGTAGCGCTCGTTTGTCTATCGTTAACTGAAAAGCGATTTCGTTAAATTCTGTGCGCAATTGCATTTTATTTTCACGAGTACGTTCACGCATGACATGAAATATTAGGTCTTAAAGCATTTCATTAATTTTCTTGTTATGTTAATTTTACTATTTTTTAAAAATTTCACAACATATTTTTGCTAATTACGATTTTGTTGTTTCATAAGGTTTGTTGTAATAGAAATTCGTTATTGCTAAATAAATAATAAATATATAAACAGGGTGTCAAAAGCCTGAAAACATTAAATGCAAAAACATTTCTTGGCATTATTACACAATGTTAGTTGTTATAGAAATTAACTCACGATAAATAACAAAAATTTTCTTTACACCATAGATATACAGACGAGTCAAGAGAATGTTAAACTTTTATTTTAATTGACATATCCTGCATGCTTTTAAAACAAAAATATTAACTTTTGCTGATTTAAATGCATTTTCTTTGAACAAAAACTACTAACCACTAATAGTGGAAACTGTGCCATATGTGTTTCATATGCGGAGAAAACACTTTTTCTATGAAACAGTTCACACAGCTTTCCACGGTTATTGTTCAAGGTAAAAGTGACAAATCCATTGTAACATTTCGTATTTGAATTGCATTCAAATATATAATGTATATAAATATTAGATTGTTTTAAAATAATGACTAATTTTTAGATTGAATAAAAACTATTAAAAGAATTATAAAATTAGCCAATTGACGTTTTTTGAAACCTAGTTTATTATAATATAAACATATTTACTCGAAACAAACAGAAATAGAAGCATACAATATTCGGCAAATTTATTTATTTCTAATCTCATGATTTGCAGGATATTTCCGATAATGAATTAATCATATTAGCAAAAGAATGCTCAAATAAATGATAAGGAGGATTAAAATTTCGAAGTAGATGGCGATTTTGGTGAAGACGATAATTATTACAAACTTCTTCTACATCTATCTCTGATAGCTCTAAGAGTGACCTAAGTAATCTCGACGTGAAGGTAGCTTTCATCTATTGCGAAGATATGCAGCTTTCCCAGAAAGTGAATGTGATGCTTACAATTTTTAGATATTAGATGAACAATTACTTAAACCTAATTTAGAATAATTATATTTATTTATGTAATTTCTGGTGATCAAATTCATTCTTTCTAACATGAATATTTTGAAAATTTCATTTTCGAAGTTCGCAATGTATAGAGGAACCAGAGCAAAATAATCTAAAACTCATATTTAATTAAAATCTGTTTGAAATTCACAACAATTCCTCTTTACAGTACGAATTTTACTAAATTTTCTCTTCAAAATCCAAATTCTCTAAAATTATCTTAAATTCCATCTTTCTAGCATGAATACTTTAAGAATTCGGTTTTCGAAGTTCGTGCTTCTACAAAAACACGTAAATAAACAAAACCTGACAACAGCGGAGAAAGGCGAATCAGCTGCTAGGCAAACAGCAATGCCAATTGATAAACAAAAAGAGTCTCATAGCCCAACTAATTCAACCAATCGCAAGTCCTCTTCTACAAATTTAAACTTTGAACCAAAACATACAACCAACCAGAGCCAGAGACAAACCGAACAAAGTTCTCACAACCGAAAAAAGGAGACCAATACCCATGAGGCGTCAGAAGAGAAAAGGACAAATATAACCCAACATAATGGTAGCGAGTCTAGCGAAACCCACGATGAACGACCATGGCGCACAGTGGTCCATACGAGAAAACGCAGCAAGCCAAAGCCACAAATTATAGGTAACACGGTTAACGGTAGGCTAAAAGCAGCGCCTAAAAAAGCATACTTATATGTATCCAGACTTGACCCATCACATACAAGCCATCATTTGGAGGAATTCCTTAAGACTGTCTTCGCAGAAGTAAAGGTAGAAGAGACAAACTACTCCAAATTTCCGGACTACTATGCATCGTATAAGGTGTCAATTGATTTGCAGAACCTAGACAATGCAATGAGATCAGATATATGGCCCCGAGGAGCTCATGTGTCTAGGTTTTTTCATCGGAATCCCAGAGCACTGCTGAAGAAGTAACCGATGTTTTACCAAACTTGCTTTTATTAAATTGTCAGTCTTTAAATGTAGACAAAATTAATTTAATAACTTCTGAATACTTATGTAATAGTAATTTTAACCTTAATTTTCTTTGTTTGACAGAGACATGGTCTCGACCAGAATCGGTGACTAATTTAAATTTTTTGAATTTTTCAAATATATCAAGTTTTTCTAGGTCAAATCATCGCGGAGGGGATGTTGGTATTTGGTGCCAACAAAGCATAGAAGCCGAGGATATTGATCTTTCTAGATACTGCATGGAAAAATGTATCGAAATATGTGGTATTACCTACAAAACCCCTACACTTGGTAAGGTTCATCTTTTAGTTTGTTATAGATCTCCGGGCAGGGAAAGAGGGGGTTTTCAATTATTTATTTCTAACTTGGACTTAGCACTCGGATCCATATATAGGCCGAACGCTAAAATTATTTTAACAGGTGATTTTAATGTAGACCCAACACTATGTCCTGGGGAATATACAGAACTTAATACTATGTTGTCATCTTATAATTTATATAATGTTGTTAATGAGCCTACACGTGATAGTAGTATTTTAGACTTGATTTTCACTAATGTTAAGCTTAGATGTTCTGTTCAGGATAATATAATATCTGATCACAAGACTCTATTAGTTAAGACAGAAATGCCAGAACAACAGTCAAACAATTCAATAATTAAAAAACGTAGTTTTAATTTTACATCAATAAATGATTTTAAAAATAATTTAAAGGCTCAGAATTGGACCTTTTTAAACTCTTACTCTAATGTGGACTTGGCTTTTAATAAATTTTACCATACATTTATTTATTATTTTAATAGTCATTTTCCTCCAAGAGAAATTAAAAAGTTTGATAAAAAAAATTGGGTTACGACAGAAGTAAAAAAATCTAGTATGGACTTGAGACATTTATTTAAACTTAAGAAAGATGGTTTTATTTCTAGTGAAGATTACTCAAAGCAAAAAAGAAAACATAATAAATTAATAAAAAACAGCAAAAAAATACATTATGAAAACTACATAAATAAATCCCACGATAAATCTAAAGCATCCTGGAATATAGTCAAAGAATTGACTAATAAGGAACGTAAAGAAATGACTTACGAACTACAGGATGGTTCAAATATATTAGTGGAAAATAACGAAATTGCAAACTACTTTGCTGACTTTTTTAAGAATGCTCCCTCCGAGATTATTCAAAATATAAAAAAAAATGAAACATATTCATCAATCGATAATTTAAAAATAGCAAATTCTTTATTTCTAAGCCCTATTACGCATAATGAACTACATTCAATTATAAAAGTAAAACTAAAAAATAAAAAATCGTCAGGAGTAGACGAGGGACCCACATATTTATTAAAGCAGGTCGCAAACTGTATAGTCGAACCACTGTGCATCATAATAAATTTGTCATTCGGTACTGGCCAGTTCCCTGAGCAGCTTAAAATAAATAAGGTAATTCCAATACATAAAAAAGGTGCCAAAAATAAAGCAGAGAATTATCGGCCTGTAGCATTATCACCGAGTATGAGTAAGATATTTGAATATAGTTTCTTATCTCGCTTGGAATCTTTCATTGATAACAACAAAGTATTGACAAACAGTCAGCATGGTTTTAGATGCGGTAAATCGACTAACACCGCGATGTTAGATTTTCGTAGTAAGATGACCGATCGTTTGGAGGATGGTGAGTGCCCTGTGGGGGTTTTTTGCGACCTTAGCAGGGCATTTGATTGTGTTCTTCATGATCGGTTGTTGTATAAGATGGAGGTTTATGGCATCAGAGGCCCTGCTTTAGAATGGGTTAAATCCTTTTTGAATAATAGGGAACAGCTGGTTAAGGTGAACGGAGCTTTCTCTGGTAGGGTTGATGTGCAGATGGGGGTACCACAGGGTTCTATATTGGGCCCTGTGCTGTTCCTTCTGTACGTAAATGATATTGAGACGAGTTTAAATGCCTCTGTGTCTGCTATTCTCTATGCAGACGATACATCTCTTATTATATCGGATAAGCAAGCTAATATGGTTGAGAATATATGCAATGACACATTGAAACAAATAGATAAGTGGTTCTGTAGTAACTATCTATACTTAAATAATTCTAAAACAAACTATATTAGGTTTCATACAGTGCAAAATAGAGCAAATATTCAGACAAGTCTAAATATAGATGGCCAAAATTTAGAGGAAGTAAAATCTATGCGTTTCCTGGGTTTACACATTGACAATGTTTTAAATTGGAAAAGTCACTGTTCTGCCTTAAAAGCAAAGCTATCTTCAATATTATATCTTTTTAGAAATCTAAGGGAGGTGCTGGGTCTGGATTCAATGCTGAATGTATATTATGGTGAGGTATATTCTCGGCTAAAATATGGAATTCTTTTTTGGGGAAATAGTACGATGGCGCCGGAAGTATTTGTTTTACAAAAGAAGATTTTAAGATGTATTATGCGAGTCTCTAGTGTAACTTCCTGTAGAGAAATTTTTAAGAAAAATAAGGTTTTACCTTTGAGAGGTATTTACATATTGGAGGCTTGTGTTTACGTATATCAAAACCAACATTTTTTTTCTAAAAACCAAGACATTCACCATCATTTCACGCGAAACAAAAGTGATTTATGTATTCCTTTTAAAAAGTTGAATATCAGTAAAAGTTTACCCACAGTTGGGGGCCTTGAGATCTATAACAGACTGCCAAGTGAAATAAAGAATGCTAAATCATTCGCAGTATTTAGAAGGACACTAAAAGATTACCTGGTCGAGATTTGTCCTTATACTTTAGAAGAGTTTAATAGTTTTACCTAGTTTGTTTATTGTAACTATTGTATTTGTTGTTACCTTCAATTTTATGTACTTTATCAATGTAATTTTATGACGGATCCTATACAATTATTATAATATTGTAAAAAAGGAATAAAGAAAAAAAAAAAATCTATAAAAGAACCTGAACAAAAAAAATTAAAGCTCATATTAAATAAAATTCTGTTTGAAATTCATAACAATTCTTCTTTACAGTACGCATTTCACTAAATTTTCTTTCAAAGTCCAATTTTTTTTAAATTGTTTTATCTTCCATCTTTCTGTTATTTTACAAATTCCGTTTTCGAAGTTCGCAATGTATAGAAGAAGCAGAACAAAATAAATTAAAGCTCATATTTAATAAAATTCTGCTCGGAGTTTATAACAGTTCAGCTTTGCAGTACAAATTTCATTACATTTTTTCTTCAAGATCCAAATTCTCTAAAATTATCTTAAATTCCTTCAATGGTCCTTCAAAGTCAAAATTCTTTAAAATTTTCTTAAATTCCATCTTTCTTGGATAAATATTTTAAAAATTCCGATATTCGAAACTCGCAATGTATAAAAGAACCAGAGCAAAATAAATTAAAGTTCATATTTAATAAAATTGTGTTTGAAGTTCATAGTATTTCATCTTTACAGTACGAATTTCATTACATTTTCTCTTCAAACTCCAAATTCTTTAAAATTATCTTAAATACTATATTTCTAGTATGTATACTCTAATAAATTTGTTTTTGTAGTTGGCACTGTATAAAAAAACCAGCACAAAACAAATTAAAGTTCATATTTGATAAATTTCTGTTTGAATTTCGTAACATTTTACTATGAATTTCATTCAATTTTCTCATTCAAAATTCTCTAAAATTATCTTAAATTTCATCTTTCAAGTATGAATAGTTTAAAAATTCCATTTTCGAAGATCGGAATGTATAAAAGAACCAGCGAATAATAAATTGAAGCTCATATTTAATAAAATTGTGTTTGCAATTCAAAGCATTTCATCTCTACAGTACGAATTTCATTACATGTTCTCTTCAAAGTCCAAATTCTTTCAAATTGCTTTAAATTCCTTCCTAGAATGAATATTTTAAAATTAAGGTTTCGAAATTCGCAATGTATAGAAGAACCAGAGCAAAATAAATTAAAATCCATAATTAATAAAATTCTGTTTGGAATTTATAACAGCTCAGCTTTGCAGTACGGATTTCATTAACTTTTCTCTTCAAAGTCCAAAATCTCTATCCTAAGTCTCTTCTTTCTAGCAGGAATATTTTTAAAATTCCGTTTTCGAAGTTCGCAATCTATAGAGGAACCAGAGCAAAGTAAATTAAAGCCCATATTTACTCAAATTCTGGTTGAAATTCATAATAATTCATCTTTACAGTACGAATTTCACTAAATTTTCGCTTTAATCTAGAGCAAAATAAATTAAAACAAATATTTAATAAAATTATGTTTCAAATTCATAACAATTAATCTTTACAGTATGTAAATTCCTTCTTTCTAGCATGAACATAATAAACATTCCATTTTCGATGTTCGCAATGTAAAGAAGAACCAGAGCGATGTAAAGTATCCATATCCATTTATGGTACGAATTTTATTACATTTTCCCCTCAAAGTCCAAGTTTTCTAAAATATTCTTAAATGCCATCTTTCTAGCATGAATATTTTAAAAATTCCGTTTTCAAATTTCGCAATGTATAAAAGAACCAGTACAAAATAAATTAAAGCTCATATTACATAATAAAATTCTGTTTGAATTTCGTAACATTTTATCTTTGCAGTACGATTTAATTCAATTTTTTCTTCAAAGCCCAAATTCTCTAAAATTATCTAAAATTCCATCTTTCTGGCATGAATACTTTAAAAGTTCCATTTTCGAAGTTAACAGTGTATAAAAGAAACAGTGCTAAATATACTAAAGCCAATTTTTAATAAAACTCGGTTTGAGTTTCATGCAATTCCAAGTTTACGGTACGAATTTCATTACATTTTCTCTTCAAAGTCCAAATGCTCCTAAATTATCTTAAATTCTATCTTTCTTGCACAAATATTTAAAAAATTCCGTTTTCGAAGTTTGCAATTTATTGAAGAGCCAGAACAAACGCCCATATTTAATAAAATTCTGTTTAAATTTCATAACATTTCATCTTTACAGTACGAATTTCATTACATTATCTCTTCAAAGTCGAAATTCTCTATTAAATTCCATCTCTTTAACATGAATATTTTAAAAATCCGTTTCGAATTTCGCAATATATAGGAGAGCCAGAACAAAATAAATAAAGCTCATATTTAATAAGGTGCTGTTTGAATTTCATAACATTTCATCTTTCCAATACGAAATATTTTCTCTTCTAGGCCCATATTTTCTAAAATTATCTTAATTTATATCTTTCTAGTATGAATACTTTTAAAATTCCATTTTCGAAGCTCGCAGTGTATAAAAGAACCAGAACAAAATAAATTAAAGCATATATTTAATAAAGTATAGAACAACCAGAAATAATAAGTTAAGGCCCACTTTCAATAAAATTCTGTTGAATTTCATAACATTTCATCTTTGCAGTACGAATTTCATTAAATTTTCTCTTCAAATTTCAAATCTTAAATATCATCTTTCTGGCATAAATATTTTAAAAACTCATTTTTCGATATTTGAAATGTACTGACTCAGATTTATATGTACGAATTTGATTAAATTCTTGCTTTTAAGACCAAATTCGACCTTAATTAAATTATGCTAACTTAAAAGCTTCCGGTCAAAATTTGGACGTGTCAACATTAAAATTCGTGTTCAGCTGGTCTGAATTACTACAAATAGCTCATTTGGCAAAATGTTACGCAAAATGCCCTTAGAAGTCCTACAATGGTCATTATAGAAAAAAGTGAACCAGTCTATTAAAGCTCAAAGTGTCTCGAATTCTGGCTACAGCGTACGATTTCTTCCATATCCCAATTTAAAAAATCAGAATTTCATTAAATTTCTGTCCGATTTTTATCAAATTTCTCATTTGAAGTCCTACAAAAAATTAGGCGTTAAAGCCGCAAAATAATAACAAGGCAATTCCAATTTAATAAATATGACGAATTACACTTAAGCGATTTGATTTGCTATGATTTCAAGAAAATGGTTAATACATATTGCGCCTTGCATTTAAGTTTGCCTTTAGATATTAGATAATATTGACAAGTTAGATAAAGCCGTTACATCATGTACTTTTAATTTTATTTTTATAGGTATATGTTTCTAATACGTTATATGGTGGAATAACACTTTCTTAGCACACCTGAAATTATGTAAGTATTAAATAAATATACTTTAGTTCTACCATAATCACTTCCTAATCAACAATCAGCATGGATAATCTAGATTATTATCGAATATGGGCACTTATTTTTATGAGAGAGCTCTGGGAAATATCTAAATTTTATTGAAATTGAATGTATGTAGTGGATCCATTACGGCACCGTCTACCAGCTGCTACAAAAGCATCTCATCAGCGATTCGGCTTCGGATGACACTTGCTTAACGAACCAAATTACATTACACCAGCAGAGATTGGTAATATCCATACCCATATATTTTCAGATAGCTATTACATACATATGGTATTTCAGCGAATGACCAGGAAAGTGTTGCCTACGAAATAACTCGGTTGTTAGGATGGTAATTTGTATCAATTTTTTTAAATGTTTTAATTTTTGATAGTACGAATGCATATAATTGTGTGGATACGTTATATAGGCTCTTAGATATATGTTATAAAATAAATAATATTATTTGATAGCTGAAGTGTATTTGCTCCTCAGATACGTTTAAAAAAATCCGCATATGCAGGCCTGTCTACTACTAAACGAAAAAGCTATGTAGTATACAGGAAGTTGTGACAAAGATATACCAATGAGATTAGGTCGAGCTCGAGACAAGACTACTTAAATATCGCCGAGAATCTGGTCATGCACAGCACTTGCTAAATATTGCAAATATGTTGCTCCAAAAGAAAATTGCCCTATAAATAATATGACGATGCAATTTATAAAATGAGCAAAACTGATTTACCAAGAATAATTATTGCCAAGGCGAAATGAGGTGGCCAACTGACCAAACGAATAATAAACTTGCGAAAAACCATTGAAAAAACAACAAATATGTTGAAATAAAGTAATTATTTAATCAGGTTCGGCACAAAACTCGTGAGAACATGTGCCATTACGTTGCCATTGTTCGAACTGCAGGAATCGAACTACTGACCTTTGGTGTTGCAACGACGAATTTCGCAATTTGCGTATCGCGGGCCTTCTGGGTGAACTGGTTGAATTGCTACTGGTTCATTTTCGGTCCAAAAAAGAATATCAGGCCCAATCCCTAAGTTCACAAAGTGGCGTATACGCATTTACCAAGGTTTTCGACAAACCTTTTATAAATTGTAGTCTGGTTATAGCTTTCATATTTTTGTCTCTTTCAAACCACGTTTATAAAATTTGGTGTCTTCTAAAATTAATATATTCCAAAGTTATCAAAAATTAAGATAGCCAAAAACAAATTCGCCTTTTTAAAAGCGTATGTGTTTTTTCAGTTCATTTCTGATTCTTATAATATTACAGTTAAAATTTTAGTAAAATAAGCTTCTTTCATTTCTGAAGGAATTGAAATTAGAATTGAGAGAATTCGAAGATTTCTAAAGCTTTTTAAAGCTTAAATATTGAACAAATTATGAGTGACGGGACTTGGCTGAATAGTTCTAGCAATGGCGCTGAGCACAAAATCGCCTTAACTTTTGCCAAGGCAGGTCTCAACACAACAGCGTATAATTTATCTCGCATATTCGCTGAAAATATACACTAAGATCTACCAAAAGCAATTTCTGGTGATCCTCTTTTACTTTTGGCTTTATCTCTTGAAGCAGCAAGCAAAGTCGAATATATACAGGGTGTCCGCAAATAGCATTGCCAAATTACAGAGGGTGATTCTACATAAGAAATCATCAACATTTTTTCATAAGAACATGGGTCCGAAAATGCATAGTTTCCAAGATTCAAACTTTTTATAAAAAATCAGTTTTTTGTTAATATCTTAAATATGATTTTACTGATTTTGTTAAAATTTGGCAGGGTTATCTGTATGTCTATATGTTGTCTCTATCGCCCTCCGAGCGATAGAGCCTACCAAAGCTTTTTTTCAACACTAGCTACCACTTTTGACTCAATACAGGTTGATCACCCCAGTTCAGAAATAATCGTTCTGGGAGACTTCAATGCCCACAACACCAACTGGCTCAAACATCACAACAAGACCGACAACGAAGGTAGAGAGGCTGAAGCATTCGCCATCAGCTGCGGGCTTACTCAAATTGTAGACGAACCAACTCGAATCTCAGAGAGGGGCGAATTCGCCGCCCTCCTGGATCTTTTTCTAACCACCAATCCTGACCAGTACACAGTTACAGTTGGTCCGCCATTAGGTACTTCCGACCACAAACTTACTACAACGGTTTGTGAATTGCCACTCATACAGAAGGATCCACCATTGCCTCGCAAAATCTGGCATTACAATTCTGCAAACTGAGGGAGTTCTATCTAGATTTTCCTTGGCTCGACGTCTGCTTTGGCGCTGACGACCCGTCACTCTGCTGCGAAAAGATCACGCAAGTAATCTCCTCAGGAATGGAAGCATACATCCCAAATTCCATCAAGTTACCATCAAAAGGAAAGCCCTGGTTCGACAAAAGATGCGAAAGAGCTGTGGGTAGGAAACAGCAAGCCTACAAGTACTGGCAGCAAAATCAGACCGCTAAAAATCGAACAAACAAACACAATCAAAGGATCAGGAATAAACTTTTACAATGCCCCAGTGGCTCCAGGAATTTCTGGTCGGTAGCAAAGGCAGTAAGTAACAACTTTACAAAAACGTCTCTCCCACCTTTGACGGACGAACGTGGCATCACGGCGACTACAGCCAGGGAAAAAGCAAACATGCTCGCCAAAATGTTTTCTTCGCACTCTACCTTAGACTCTCCCCACCTTATCGAACATCAACACTACCATGGCAGAAGTCAAATTTCATCACCGTGATATTCGTGAAATCCTTAAAAATCTGGATACGCAAAAGGCATCAGGACCGGACGGAATACCTGCCATCGTGTTAAAGAACTGCGCCAACGAACTAACACCCGTTTTTTCCAGGCTTTTTTCTCTGTCTTACGGAAAAGGGATTTACCCATCTTCTTGGAAAGTCGCTCGAGTGCAACCTGTTCCAAAAAAGGGCAAGAAAACCACGCCCTTAAACTATCGTCCAATTGCCTTGCTTCCAATAATCTCCAAAGTCATGGAACGTGTAGTCAATCAGCAACTGCTCAAGTACCTCGAGAACAACAAAATAATCAGCGATAATCAATACGACTTTCGCAAAGAGAGATCGACAGGAGATATATTGGCCTATGTCACTCATATATGGAGTAGGGCAATTGAGAACTACGGAGAGGCTCGAGCGATTGCGTTGGATATTTCAAAGGCATTCACCAGAGTTTGGCATGACGGACTGCTCAGCAAACTACCGTCATTCGGACTGCCAGCCTCTCTCTGCAGCTGGCTTGCCAGTTTCCTTAAGACCCGATCTCTGCACGTTGCAGTCGATGGACACATCTCGGACACATTCACCATCAACGCGGGCGTGCCTCAGGGCGCAATACTTTCACCAACTCTGTTCCTCATCTATATTAATGACCTGCTGACCGAAACAAATAATCCTGTTTACAGTTTTGCAGATGACAGTACCCTTGTCTCCCACTTTAAATCAGAAAAACCCTTACCAGCGACTGAGACTCATCACCGCAGACAGGAGCAGATTACAGCAATTAATCAAGACCTGGAGAAAGTTCAAACTTGGGGCGACCGAAATTTGGTCCAGTTCAATGCAGCAAAGACCCAAGCAGCCACGTTTACCAAGAGGGCCAATACAGCGGGCCCTGACATTATTATGGCAGGGTCGACCATTCCTTCATCCTCGTCAATCGGACTGCTGGGTGTCTCGGTCAACAGCAATATGTCCTGGCATGACCACGTTGCTAACATCGCAAAATCAGCCTCCCAGAAGCTTGGTGCGCTATTTCGCAACAAAAAACTCTATACACCGCAGCAGTTGCTCTTGCTCTACGAAGCGCAAATAAGACCGTGCATAGAATATTGCTCACATATCTGGGGTGCCGCCCCAAAGCACACCCTAAAGCTGCTGGATTCCATACAGAAGAGAGCAGTGCGTCTCGTCGGCGACCCGGAGTTGACCCGGAATCTAGATAGTCTGGAACACCGCAGACATGTAACCGAGATATCTCTGTTTTACAGATACTTTCACGGCAGATGTTCCCAGGATTTGGCCCGCTTCATCCCGCCCTGGCAGCTCCTGTCAGACAGTCACGACAGACGGCAAGAGCGCACCAGTTCGTCGTACAACTAGAAACTCCTAGAACATCGCTTTACAAGAACTCCTTTGTCTGGCGCACTGCATCACTGTGGAACTCACTCCCAGAACATCTGTTTTCCACTAATTACAACTTACAAATATTCAAGAGCCGTGTCAATCAACATCTTCGCACACACACCGCTCGTCGAGCGCCATAGGGTCTCCCTATAGTGTGTGTGCCACTGCCATAAAAAAAAAAAAAAAAAAAAAAATAAGAGGCTCATTTAGCCTTAATTAGATTAAAAATATAAAGTCCAGTGGCGCCCCGGAGAGCATCATACCGATTATTATTGACAAAAAAAAGTATGCGCCGCTGACTGTTTCAAACATTTTATATTTTTTTCGTATTAAGCAACTAAAAATACAATATTTTTGATTCTCGAGTTGTTTTCGTATCTTGCGTCATTTTCGATAAAAAAAGTAAAAACCGGTTTATTACATTTCCAAACTTTTTTGATAAAATCGATATTTTTACTTATATCTTAAATATGCTTTTACCGATTTTGTTGAAATTTAATAAGGTTATCTGCAGTAACAGGCGGCTCATTTAGCCTTGATTAGATTAAAAATATAATGTCCAGTGGCGTACCGGAGGCATCATACGGAATTTTATTGACAAAGAAATGTACGCCACTGACTCTTTTAAACATTTTATATTCTTTTCGTATTAAGCAGCTAAAAATACAACATTTTTGTTTCTTAAATTGTTTTCGTATCTTGCTTCGTTTTCGAGAAAAAAAAAGCCAGTTTATTACATTTATTTAGGGCACCAAATTCTACATCAAACGCTGTAATAAACTGGTTTAATTTTTTTCCTCGAAAACGAAGCAAGATACGAAAACAAATGTTGTATTTCTAGCTGCTTAATACGAAAAAGGTATAAAATGTTTAAAAGGGTCAGTGGCGCACATTTCTTTGTCAATAATATTCGGTATGATGCCGCTAGGGACGCCACTGGACATTATATTTTTAATCTAATAATGGGCTAAATGAGCCGCGTATCACTGCATATAATCCTATTACATTTCAACAAAATCGGTAAAAGCATATTTAAGATATAAGATTAAAAAATATCGATTTTATCAAAAAAGTTTTGAAATGTAATAAACCGGTTTTTACTTTTTGTATCGAAAACGACGCAAGATACGAAAACAACTCGAGAATCAAAAATATTGTATTTTTAGTTGCTTAATACAAAAAAAATATAAAATGTTTGAAAGAGTCAGCGGCGCACACTTTTTTTGTCAATAATATTCGGTATGATGCCCTCCGGGACGCCACTGGACTTTATATTTTTAATCTAATTAGGGCTAAATGAGCCTCTTATTACTACAGATGACCCTGCCAAATTTTAGTAAAATCGGTTAAATCATATTTAAGATATTAACAAAAAACTGACTTTTTATAAAAAGTTTGACACCCTGTATCTTGGAACTATGCATTTTCGGACCAATGTTCATATGAAAAAATGTTCATGTTTTGTAATTTGGCGTCGCTATTTCCGGACACCCTGTATAGTGATTTTATAATACTATCTTACATAACAAGTGTTGTATGTACCAGTGTTCAATCGAAGAGGTGTTATATACGTTGAATAATGTGCATTATTTTCCCTACAACTGCTTATGCAATCGAGAAAAAAGCACAGTAACGTGGCTAAAAAGCGCTTTATATGGCACGCATATTAAAAAAAAAATCCAAAACAAATGTTAAAAGGTAATTTCAACCGGACTCTATTTGAGTACATGGCGGATGCTGGATAGCGCTACAAATTCTTTTCAATACACGTATTGAAAAGTCTTTTTCGTCACGTGTTTGATATTAATAATTTTATTAAGGATTTAGAGAGTGCTTTTTGTACCATTTTCATAGATGGTTGTAGAATAATACTTTTTGCTACGACCACTTATGAAAATGAGAAAAACGCACAGTTAACGTGACCAAATGTCACAAGCGTGCTGAAAAATTGTTCAGCACACGTAAATAACTTCAACAAGGCTCTATTTGAATAGAGGACAAAGCTGTCAATTTAACAACATATTTGATTTGACATTCTGACTTGACAGATGAGGATGATATGATAATGTACTTTTCAATATACTCGATTTCAACACGCGTGTGATATTAATAGTTTTCTTAAGAATCTGAAGAGCGTTTTTTGTGTAATTTTTGTAGGAAAATACTACTACTTATAAGAGTGGGATAAAGCATAGTTAACTTGAATAGAAAGCCCTTTGTATTACACGCGTGTTGAAAAAATTTTCAACACGTCCCTATTTGGATAGATGCTGTCAATTAAACCACATATTTGATTTGACATTCTGACTTGGCACATGCAGTTAACGCGACAATTTCTTTTCAACACACGTATTGAAAAGTCGATTTCAACACACGTGTGATATTAATAGTTTTCTTAAGAATCTGAAGAGTGTTTTTGGTGTCATTTTGGTAGGAAAATACTTTTTTTTAGTACCACTAATAAAAGTGAGAAAAGAGCATAGTTAACTTAGCTAGAAAGCGATTTGTATTACACGCGTGTTGAAAAAATGTTCAACTAGACCCTATTTGAATAGATGCTGTCAATTTAACAACATATTTGATTTGACATTCTGACCTGACGCATGCAGATAACGCGACAATTACTTTTCATCACACGTATTGAAAAGTCGTTTTCAACACGCGTGTGATTAATCGTTTTCTTATGAATCTAAAGAGCTCTTTTTATGTCATTTCCACAGGTTGTCATAGCGTAATACTCCTTTCCTACTCCCACTGATGAAAATGAGAAAAAAGCACAGTTAACATGGCTAGAAAACACCTTATATCAGACGCGTGTTGAAAAATCTTTCAACACACGTATCGAAAAGTAATCTCAACACGGCTCTGTTTGAATAGATGGCGTATACTATCAATTTAAAAGCAGATTTGATTTGATATTATGAAAATAACTTGATTTCGACACGCATGTTATATTAACTGTTTTTTAACGACTTAAAGAGTGTGTTCATGTGACTAAAAAGCGCCTTACGTCACACGGTTGTTGAAAAATTTTTCAGTGTTGAAAATTAACTACAGCCGGACTCTTTGTGATGAGATGACGGATGCTGTCATCTCATCTTATCACAGTCAGTTTGGCTGCATATTCGATTTGGCATTTTGACATGACAGATGTGGATGGCGCGATGAATACTTTTCAACACGTATTGAAAAGCGGTTTTCAACACGCCTGTGATATCAATCGTTTCCTTAAGAATTTAAAGAGTACTTTTATGTCACTTGCATAGGTAGTTGTAGGAAAAATATTAAAAATTACCCGTGTGAATGTATAAGCTTTCGAAGGGTTTCCGCATTGGGCTAGTTTGAAAAGTAGTACTTTCAATACTTGTTATGTAATGTACTATTCAATATTGGAAAATGTATATACTTGTTAATCAATCAAAATTTTTACCAACTTATGGTCTACTCTTTGCTGCTTGTCATTTGCCTATATATGTTTAATTTGCCTACATTCATGCATTTTAATCGATTTCTTTCAATTAATTTTTATTTGTTTTATCTTCACCATCATACGTATTACACAGGACGAATTAATTTTTTGGGCGTGTTTATAGGGAAAATAAATATTAATAAATATATTTTTGTTTGTGTAAATGCTACCGTAATCATTGTCCTTGTATTTTATCGTATCATTTCACGACGAGTTAGATTTACTAAACACATTAGAAAAAATATATATTTTACAAACAGATTGCATTTTCTCAAAATATGGTAAAATTAAGTATGTTCTATTTTTTTTGCTCTAGATTACGCATTTTCTATTTTTGAAGCACCGGTTTGTATTATAAAATTTGTACATCGCTAACCATGTACCATTTTTTGCGAAACATTTTACAGTATCTCTTTCAAGTTTCTATGAGATTTAATTCATGGTTCTTAAAATCTTTATAAAGCTTATAAAGAAGCATATCAACTAATCCAAAGTCGTAAAAATACAGAGCCAATAGTTTGAAAGCTTGAATAATTGAATGATCTAGGGGTGTGTTAATACACTGCGACCTGTACAGATCTATTGGAGGACACAATAGATCTTCCATGGTGCTTCCCTTGATGTGATTCTCAATCAGAATACCTCATCCAGCTTCAGTGCTTTGATAAAAGCAAGTAGTATGGATGAAAGTTCCTCCTGTTCGACGATGCAGCACCCGAAGCAGCCTGTTCGCGACCGCCACGTACTCCGTGAGAAGGTGGTCCGGGGTTTCCTCTCCCTCCTCATAAAACCGGCAACTGTTCTCGTTTTCTTTTTTTATTCTCCCCAAATGCCTTCTTAACCGGCAGTGGCCCGTCATAAGACCGGTGAGGATGCGGAGATTGTTCTTAATCAGTGTTATAAGGTTATAAGGTTTTGATATTCCTTGGTGAGGGGGGCCTAGAAATATCTATGATTGCCTTACCCTTGGAAGGCGATCCCATAGACTGATCCATTTGGTGTGCTCTTATTTCCTGAATTCTAGCTTGTAGGTGTGGATCTCTATGCCACAGAAAGGTTCCGATCCTAAAAGCGGAATTTGTGCCCCTACTGTTGCCAATTGGTTTACTTTTTCAATGCCTTCTATCCCAGCATGTCCTGGTATAAATTTAAGGGATAATTTGTTATTTTTGCCTAATTCAATTAGCCTATACAGGCATTCCCATACAATTCTGAAACTGATTGTTGTTGAGTTCAGCGCTTTGATGGCTGCTCGACTATCTGAGAAGATGGCAATCTCTTTCTTCCTATGGTTTCTATCGATTCTGATCTGCGCACATCTTTCTATGGCGTTAATTTCCGCCTGGAATATGTCTGGGTGTTTTCTCATTGCTTTGGAGAATTTGGTTCCTGGCCCAAATACTCCGGCTTCGGTTCCCTGTTCAGTTCTTGCCCCGTCTTTATACCATTTTATGGCACATTGCTGTGATGTGAAAATGCAAGTAGTGTCGAAAGCTTTGAAAGCTTATTAAGAATTCCCGATCAAATATCATGAACATAAAAAGGTTTTTTTACATGCGCGCCACTTTGTAAATTTGGACACTGTCCATTTCAAGAGCTTTGGATGCTAATTAATTAGTTTTTTGATGATGGCTCTATTCATGTCAGGTCAGAAATGAAATGTTGAAGTCAAAGGAAGAAAATAAAAAAGGGTCACGGAGTAAATGGTTCGTTTGATGAGGTGGAAAGTGACAAAGTTGTGATTCTGTAATGTCGATGAGTATCAATGGTATTAAGAAGTTTTGATGTTCATGGTTCAAGGATTCATGTTTATCAACATTTTTCAACCTCAGCTGTAGGCTTTTTGGCCCAAACAAGGGGGAAAATTGATCAAGAGAAAATTTAGTGACCCTGATGAAGCTGAAAAATCTAAAAGAACCGGAAAATGTTCGACACTTCGAGGAACAAATCTTATTCAAAAAGCCTACAAGTGAGCTAGAATAATAAGCAACAATTTGTCTAATAAATGCTAATAACATTGAAAATATTAGCTGTCGCAGATTGCGTTGCTTGGAACCCATAATCGTTAAAATTAAGTATTTCTACAAGGCATATTGAGACTTTACTTTAGTGACATTTTTAATAGCAAAACCATATGGCCAATCTCTCCTTAAGTATGCTTCAATGGTATTTTTATTAAAAAACAACTTTACTCTTTTTTCTTGTGTTAATAATTTGGCTCTGGTTATTTACGATGTTGTTATATCCACTCCAATGTTGGATTTGTGCCGCTCTACAATATATGTATTCACTCCAATTTTTAGCCTTCCTCGTTTCTTGAAGAGAGGCTCATTATTTAGTGACTTTAGTTCTTCATGGTATTCTGCGTTTCGCGTTCTTTCACCCTCATGCCTAACTATCGTTGATGCGCTAAGTGTTCTATTTCTTTCAATGATATCCTATCCGGTTCCGGTTTCAACTGGCTTCTCATCCGGTTACATCATTGAGTTGAGTTGCTCTTCTTCAGTTCAATTTTCAACAATGGTCTTTCCATTTTTGCTGAGTCAAATTTTAACATAAATATTTCGAAATTGATTGAATATAATAGTTATTTACAATATTAGTGTTGTAACAATTCATATTACAACACGAGATGTTAAAGTTGTCAAACGAGGCGTCAGCCGAGTTTGATAAAACATCGAGTGTAGTAATATGAATTTACAACAAGAATATTGCACAAAATTTTATCTTATTCATGAAATTCAACTAATAAAACTTGACAACTATTCTTTAGTGTCTTATTATTGTCGGTCTATGAATCGAGGTGGTGGTGCGGCTATCTTTATGTGTGATTCTTTAAATTTCTGTGATGTGAAAATCGTTAAGTGTCCATTGGTACAGGATTGTATTTTTGAGTCTTCATCGGTAAATATAACCTCCAAATCTATGTCTTTAAATGTACTTGTATCTACCGCCCTCCGAATGCTAATTGTGAAGTTTTTATGAATGGTCTAGAGCAACTTTTAAAACTAATGAATAACTTTAAGGGTTCTAAAATTGTATGTGCTGACTTTAATTATAATTTTGCTGATAAGACTAAGAAGGCTCTTGATATATGCAGCTTATTTTCCAGCTATGGTTTAAATCAGATGTTTTTTGAATTTTCGCGAATATGTAAGTCTCTTATTGATAATATTTTTTCCGATTTGCCCAATGAATTTGTTGTAACAAGCACATTATGTTCTGACCATGAGAGTCAGCTTATTTATTATAATAATAACATAAAATACTCAAATAATTCCGATGATTATAAATATAAAAGATAATTTTCAGACGAAAATATATCTTATTTTGATTTTTTACTTCGTCGTGAAAATTGGGATGCTCTATACGCAGAACAGAGCCCCGAAATGCCTTTTAAATTATTCTTTGATGAGCTGTATAATTTATTTGAAGTCGCATTTCCTTTAAAAAAATATAAGCATAATTCTTCTCATAGAAATAATAATAATCCTTGGATAACTCCGCAGCTAATTGAAGAAGTAGTTTTGGTCAGAAATGTGTATAAAGCAATTAGAACATCTAATTCTATTGATCTAAAAACCAAGTATAATGTTCTAAAAAAAAAGCATGAGCAGAATATCTTACAGGCAAAAAAATGTTTTTATGACAGTAAAATACTAAATTCTAAAAATAAGTCCCAAGTTACTTGGAATATAATTAGGGAAAATCTTAATACAACTAAGAAAGTAAGATTTCCACTTACCTTGGGCAATTCTCATAATATGGCTAACGATTTTAACAAATTTTTTACTGAAAATATTATTGAATTAAAAAAAGATATTGTTATCGAACCAAACTATAATTTAAATATACAAAAATTTAACACTTCTCTTTTCTTGTTTCCAGTCTTGCCTAAGGAAGTTGAAAGAATAATCCAAATTGTCTGTAATAAGGGTTCCTATGGCCCAGATCAAGTACCTTGTAAATTAATTAAGGCAGTTTCTAAAAGTGTGTCGCCAGTACTGAGCTATATTATTGATTTAACCTTTAAATCTGGTATTTTTCCCTCTCAACTAAAATCGGCAATAATCGTACCCGTATATAAAAAAGGCGACAAAAATATAATGTCAAATTAAAGACCTATCGCATTGCTCTCAGTGTTTTCCAAGATAATTGAAAAGGCCTACTTAAACAGACTGGACAGTTTGGTTTTTCCAAGGGCCGATCTACACAGGATGCAGTTTTATCTGTCTATGAAAAAATTCTCAATAGCTTTAATGACAAAAAAAACGGCGGTCCTATTTTTCGATTGTGCCAAAGCCTTTGATCTTATCGATCATCGTGTTTTACTTTGCAAATTGGTGAGTTACGGCATACGTGGTCCGGCTTTAAGTTGGGTAGATAGTTACTTGCCTGGAGGAACGCAAGTTGTAAAAATTAAGCAAGATAAATTCGATTTTATTTCCGATAAATGGGATGTAGATAGTGGTGTTCCACAGGGCAGTGTCTTAGGACCTGTTTTATTTCTGATTATGATTAATGATTTGCCCCTGAATATGGAACAAAATTATTTAACAATATTTGCAGATGATACCTCATCAGTTTTAGTTTCTGATAACATTGATCATTTATCTACACTACCTACTAACTCTATAATGCAAATGAAAAAATGGTGTCTTATCAATGGTCTTGTTTTAAATGTTCAAAAAACTGATTTAATTTTGTTTGCTCCTCATAGCTCTAGACAGGAAGTCAGCATGTTAGTTAGGTCTAGTGAAACACCAAACTTAACTATTAAACAAAAGGATTACGTAAAGTTTTTAGGTATTTTTATGGACAAAAATTTGTCTTGGGAACATCATACAGAAAACCTTATTGGAAGACTCTCTGTAAGAAATTTTGCTATATTGCAACTACGGAAGTATTGTTCTCTTGATGCTATAAAATCTTATTATTATGCATGTGTAAATTCAATTTTAATGTATGGTTTATTCTGCTGGGGAAACAGTTTTAATGTTAATCGTGTCTTTGTTGCTCAAAAACGAATTATTCGCACAATGTTTGGTTTGGGGCCGCAGGAGTCTTGTAGATACATTTTTGTTCAGAGTGGCATTTTAACCTTATTTAATATGTACATATTAGAGGCAGCCTGTTATGTCAAGAAAAACTTAAAAAACTTCAAAACGTATGGAGATATTAACTATTATATAACTAGAAATTCTGACAAACTGTATATTCCAGCATTTAATTTAGCACAAGTGAATCGTGGACCTTTTATTACTTCTGTAATAATTTATAACCACCTACCGAGCAGTTTAAAAAGGAAGGACTTAAACTTGCTTACCTTTAAGGTCAAATTAAAGGAAATTTTAAAAAAGTATGCATTTTACTCTCTGTCTGAGTTTTTCTTGCGAGATCTGAATTAGTATTACTTTTGTATCTGAGTATTTTTAGGGATTTTTTATAATTATATTTTGTTACCTAGTATATTTTCTCCTTTCTATTTTGTTAAGTGATTTGACAAATTTCAATAGTTGTAATACAACTCTTATGAAATATATGGATTTGAATTTGAATTTGAATCTATGAATAAAAATATTTGGCAAAAGGCATTTTAAAAAATAAAAATGCACCTGCAAAAATGCACCTGCTATTAAGTTTACTAATCAAGTTTTTTATGTTACCTTTCGCATGGTTACTGTTTCGCATGGTTACTGTCGAAATTTTGTCTAACAAATCTAAAAATATAAAAAGCACTTTTCAAAATGAGCGATTCTGATGGAAGAGTACCTACCCTCTGATATAGAAGCAGCGGCAAACGAAGCGATCTCAAGTTTAGTTCCGACAAAATCCAAGGCGTTGTTGGAGTACCAGAAGTTTGAAGATTGGTGCAAAGCTAACAAAATAAAAGAGGTGTCTGAGAAAATCCTTTTGGGTTATTTTTCCGGAAAGCAACGCTCCCAGAAACCATCTACACTATGGACTCACTACTCAATGTTGAGAACTATGATTTCAGTCAAGAAAAATCAAGATTTTCTCAACTAATCGCATTTTTGAAAAGAAGTTCAGAGGGTTACAAAGCCAAAAAGTCCAAAGTTTTTACAAAGGAAGACGTATGTAAGTTTCTTAGTACTGCAGATGATGAAACATATTTACTTATGAAGGTTGTTATGATAATCGGCATTTTTGGGGCTTGTCGGCGCGAAGCACTAACTAAGTTAATGTTGGATCATATTGAATACAATGATTTGTATATAAAAATTGTGATTCCATGCTCGAAAACCAAAATTATCCGAGAATTTGTTATAACAGATGGAAATGTGACAGGTGTTTTTTTTTTTTTTTTTTTTTTTTTAGTGGCAGTGGCAAACACACTAAAGGTAGATCCTATGGCGCTCGACGAGCGGTGTGTGTGCGAAGATGTTGATTGACACGGTTCTTGAATATTTGTAGGTTGTAATTAGTGGGAAACAGATGTCCTGGAAGTGAGTTCCACAGTGATGCAGTGCGCCAGACAAAGGAGTTCTGGTAAAGCGATGTTCTAGGTGTTTCTAGTTGTACGACGAACTGGTGCGCTCCTGCCAGCTCCTGTACAGCAAGAGCAACTGCTGCGGTGTATAGAGTTTCTTGTTGCGAAATAGCGCACCAAGCTTCTGGGAGGCTGATTTTGCGATGTTAGCAACATGGTCATGCCATGACATATTGCTGTTGACCGAGACACCCAGCAGCCCGATTGACGAGGATGAAGGAATGGTCGATCCTGCCATAATGATGTCAGGGCCCGCTGTATTGGCCCTCTTAGTAAACGTTGCTGCTTGGGTCTTTGCTGCATTGAACTGGACCAAATTTCGGTCGCCCCAAGTTTGAACTTTCTCCAGGTCTTGATTAATTGCTGTAATCTGCTCCTGTCTGCGGTGATGAGTCTCAGTCGCTGGTAAGGGTTTTTCTGATCTAAAGTGGGAGACAAGGGTACTGTCATCTGCAAAACTGTAAACAGGATTATTCGTTTCGATCAGCAGGTCATTAATATAGATGAGGAACAGAGTTGGTGAAAGTATTGCGCCCTGAGGCACGCCCGCGTTGATGGTAAATGTGTCCGAGATGTGTCCATCGACTGCAACATGTAGGGATCGGTTCTTAAGGAAACTGGCCAGCCAGCTGCAGAGAGAGGCGGGCAGTCCCAAGGACGGCAGTTTGTTGAGCAGTCCGTCATGCCAAACTCTGTCGAATGCCTTTGAAATATCCAACGCAATCGCTCGAGACTCTCCGTAGTTTTCAATTGCCCTACTCCATATATGAGTGACATAGGCCAATATATCTCCTGTCGATCTCTCTTTGCGAAAGCCGTATTGATTATCGCTGATTATTCTGTTGCTCTCGAGGTACTTGAGTAGTTGCTGGTTGACTACACGTTCCATGACTTTGGAGATTATTGGAAGCAAGGCAATCGGGCGATAGTTTGAGGGCGTGGTTTTCTTGCCTTTTTTTGGAACAGGTTGCACTCGAGCGACTTTCCAAGAGGATGGGTAAATCCCTTTTCTGTAAGAAAGAGAAAAAAGCCTGGAAAAAACAGGTGTTAGTTCGTTGGCGCAGTTCTTTAGCACGATGGCAGGTATTCCGTCCGGTCCTGATGCCTTTTGCGTATCAACTGTTTAAGTATTTTTCGAAAATATGCTAAACTTCGTCCTCTTAATGGAACTCACAGGCGGTTTGTTGTATTCTACGGAAAAGGAAAATGTACCTCCCAGCATGTTGGAATTAATAGTTTTGGAAGTATACCAAAAAAGATTGCAACAAAACTTGGATTGAAGAATCCCGAAGGATACACTGGACAATGTTTTAGGAGGTCCTCAGCCACCATTCTAGTTGATGGTGGTGCAGATATGCAGATGTTAAAGCGTCATGGGGGCTGGAAATCCTCTTCTACGGCAGAAGGCTAAGTTGAGAATTCTTTAGAAAATAAGAAACAAATAGCAAAGAAGATCATGGGGTCAGACACGGATTTAATGATTGGAAATTCGAACGTACAGGGCTCCATCACATCCACTTCTGGTATACAAATTTCTAACTGTAAAAAGTGTATTATTAATGTTTATAATAAACCTTAAGTGTTATAATTTAATAATAATTAATTTTAATTAATAATTGATAATTAATTTTATAATTGTTAATAATAAATAAATCTTTCTTCTAAAAAGTGTGGTTTTATTTAACACAAAAATGTTAATAAAACCGTTTTTTTTTTCATTACAGCACTAGTGCTGTAAAGGCATCTATTACAGTACTAGTTCTGTAATAGGTGCCCTTACGAAACGATTTATAGAACTGTAAAATTCATATTACTAAATGAAAGTACATAAACATATTTAACAAACCAATTTTAGGTCTGGAGGCACTTATAAAATCAAAATTATAAAATACTCAATTAATGTCACCTCAAACGTCCATGTTTAACATTTGGATTCAATATTACAGAATGTAAAAGAAATAATGTTCAAAGGTAATGGATTGGCAGAGATCATCAAAACAAGAAAAATATTTCTTATGAAAATAAATTCCGGAATGAGGTTTCAGAAATGCTGATTAAAAAATCGGTTTTAATTAAAAAAAAAAAGAAAGGAGAAAAAGCAATTTTAATGAAATGTTTTATTTATATTCACCTAGTTTTAACGCCTAATCCGCTTTATGAAATTAGTAATTTTAAGATTAAATTAAACCTGCATTTCATGGGTACTAGTTTTAATCTACCAGATCCAGTCTACGGCCCGCATTTATCAGATTCCATTTCATCAAAACCGTTATCTCTAGCTGAGTAAAAGCATCTGTATATGTATAAAGATTGAATTTGTTTAAAAGTTTAACCGGATTTCGGAAATAGGAAAAAACCACCTTTTTGTAATCTAAGATCAAACGGAAGAAATAGGCGGGTATATGCAAAATTCTTCCACGAAGCTTTCTAAGCGTTCTGGCTCCCTAAAACTACATTTTCTGACTAATGCTTCCTAAAAAGTTTTGTTCTGATACGACGAGTTCAACCATCTCTAGAAAGTTGTGTGCTATCTTTTACAGCTTGTATAAGTTGTTAAAAATTTAAAAGTTTTTCCAATACATCAAAATGATTTCCTCATATCCTCAGATATCTGGACAATGATATCTATGACCCAAAGCTAATATCACTATCAATGAAATAGGTTTGGGTTAGCTATGGGATTTAATTGGGTAATAAAATATTTTTTAATGGTTCCCGAAATAACAAGAATATAGATAATTTGGAATTCTGAGTTGAAATAGTTTTAGAGTCAACTATTCGGAGGTACGATCCCCTAACTGAAAACAAGTGATTTTAAATTTAAAAGTTCCTTATATTGACATTTTCAGAAAGTATAAAATATAAATAACATTTAAAATATGCGTGAAAATATCCCAGTTTAATGGATGCATATAAATAAAGTACTTTGCATCATCTATTGACTGCAGACTGATCTAAATTGCTCTGCGAAGACGATTTACTAATGAAACGAATTAATTATTTATCCATCGACCTTATTGAGTGAAATTATCGGCGTAGATTGCACGGCAATGAATTTAAAACTAAAACGAACCTAATTGGTCACGACTGTGAACCTCTGGAATGAATGATATTAATTGCATTAAATTTGTTAATAGTCGTAAAAACATAACTTTCTTACATGCCTTGATTAGGTAAGTTTGAATGTATAATATATCGTAATAATTAAATAATGTTAAATGGTGCATTAAATATTAAAAAATATATTTTTCCCAGTGGTATTTCCGACATCGTCGAATGACGAATATGTCCTACCCGTGTTTTTCACAGAGAAATCCAGGATTTTCTCTCTTTCAATGAGTTGGGCACATTATTCCATGCTGAAGCTAAGCTCAATGTTAAAATAATGTCCATATATATACAGGTTAATTGCCCTGATGAAAAGATTAATTTTGATCTGAGCCCTAAATTTATTGCTCTAAGAGAGTTTATGGCATTCTTGAACCTTACGCAATTTAACAATATACTTAACTCTAATACCAACATCCTTGACTTAATCCTCTCTAACTTTCAGTGTAGTGTTAGTAGGGAGGAGCAACCACTTGTTCCTGAGGATGGTTATCACCCTGCCATTGCCTTATCTTTGCAAACAGCGAGTGGTCGGAATGATTCATCCTTTGCTCCTAATCGTGATGGTGTTGGATATAATTTTCGAAGAGCCAACTTTCCTTTGCTTTATGAGCTTATATATGGGGTTGATTGGAGTTTTGTCTCCTCATATGCAGATGTAAATGACGCTTTAGAGGCATTCTATGGGAAAATTTATGCCAGCGTTGATCAGGCTGTACCTCACTATCAAGGCCATAAAAGTAAATACTCCTATCCCTTCTGGTATACTAACGAGATCAAGAATTTGTTAAGGCAAAAGGCTGAACTACATAGGAAATGGCTAAGAAATAAAAGCCCAGCAGTGTATGAGGATTTTGGGAGAATACGTAGGGATGTAAAACAGAAGGTTAATCTTGCCTATCATGATTATATGGCTGAGACTGAAGCTTCAATTAAAAGTGATCCAAAATATTTCTGGAAATTCATTCGTCGAAAGCGAAATAAATCTCATATTCCTGGGTCTATGTGTTATAGGGGCCTGAAAATGTTGTGAATGCTTTTGCTGATTTCTTTTGAAAGTGTATATGTTGATTCTAATTCATTTCAGACAACCTATCATGACAGTGGAGGTTCAAGTAACATCTTGATTCAGGGTTTTAGCGGGGCGGATGTTACAATGGCTTTGAAAAACTAAAAGACAGGGAGACGGCTGGTCCTGACCTGTTGCCCTCTTTCATTATGCGAGACTGTGCATCTGTTTTGGCTGTACCACTTCAGTCCCTGTCTCTAAAAACACAAGTATTTCCTGAGAGATGGAAAAAGGCTAGAATATGTCCAGTTTTCAAAAGTGGAGAGATTAGTGACATAGAGAACTATCGCCCAGTTTCTATCCTCTCAAATTTTTCCAAGGTGTTTGAGGTCTGTCTTCATGAGAAATTGTGTCACCAAACGAAGCACTTAATATCTGAGAAGCAATATGGTTTTTTTCCCAAAAGATCTACAATTACGAATCTTTCATGTTTTCTGCAGACAGCTCATAA
Source organism: Pissodes strobi (assembly GCA_016904865.1). NCBI lineage: Eukaryota > Metazoa > Arthropoda > Insecta > Coleoptera > Curculionidae > Pissodes > Pissodes strobi. The sequence goes on along the minus strand of JAEQML010043235.1, from coordinate 42,577 downwards.
GGCAATCAGTAAGGGGTGCCAGTTGGATGTAGTGTACACCGACTTTGCAAAAGCCTTTGATAGGCTAGACCTTGGGACTGTTGGCTAAAAAGATGGTGTCGATTGGATTTCACCCGAATCTTGTAAGATTCTTTGTTTCCTATTTGTCAAACAGGCTTCAATATGTCGAATATAATGGTTTTAGGTCTGCTGAATACTTTGCATCAAGTGGTGCGCCTCAGGGCAGTAACCATTACTGTTCAGTATATTTATCAATGATATTTTACTTGAAGTACAGAGTGGGGGCCTAATGTTTGCAGATGATTTAAAGCTGTTCAGGGTTATAAATAGTGTGAAGGACTGCCATATACTGCAGGACGATATAAATCGAGTTTTCGATTGGTGTGAAAGGAACAAGCTGCCATTGAACATAGACAAGTGTAAAAAGATGACTATTTCTGTCTTGAAAAATGAAGTTATGTATCCATATTCATTGAACGGTTCTCAGCTGACTGACTGTCTCTCGGTTAGGGATTTGGGAGTGGAGATTGATAAGAGATTGACATTCAATGACCTTGTATTGCAGATTACTGGTTCAGCCATAAAGTCCCTTGAGTTTCTTATTCAAGCCACATCTCACTTTAAGAACCAATCAAGCTGGGTAGCTGTGTTTAACTCCTTGGTCAAATCCAAGTTAATGTATGGATCAAGGTTATGGTTCCTTATATATAATGTTCATGTGAATAGAGTAGAAAATGTGCAGTGCAGGTTTTTGAAGTTTCTATCTTTTAAACTTGATGGAGTGTACCCGGAAAGAGGTATTGAGCAGGAGTATTTATTGAATAGATTTAATTTTTTATCAATTAAACATAGCACTGTTTTAGCTAGTCAAATGTTTCTATATAAATTGTGCAATAATAAAGTGGATGCGTCGGAACTCCTAACTCAATTACAGTTTTGGGTGCCTCCAGCCAATATTAGAAGACATTTTCTGTTCTATATACCAGCTAGCCACACAAATACAGTTAGCAAGGCTCTTTTATACCGATCTTGCAAATGGTTTAATATGTTTTGTAGTGGTTGTGAGGTGGATCTTTATAATCTATCAGATTATGCGTTTAGGAAACATATATGTTCCAATTTGAACCTACTTATAGACTGAGAGAAATCTGTGATTTGATGTGGATTTTTATCTCTCATTGTTGTGTTGTGATGTATTGTTTGTCTAGTCTTATCACTGCTGGTCTAAGGTTTCTGAAATTATGTAATGTATTTTTTATTATCTATTATTAACTAACTTTTTATCTTATTTTATGCTAGATTTTATCAAGTATTTTTAACCGTTAATTTAACTAATTTGTCTTGTAATTGGGTGTATTCCTGTTAGACAATAAACGATTTGAATTTGAATTTGAATTTAAAGTTGATCTAAATTAGGAGGCAGGGGTACTGTCATCTGAAAAACTGTAAACAGGATTATTGGCTTCGGTCAGCAGGTCATTAATATAGATGAGGAGCAGAGTTAGTGACAGTACTGCGCCCTGAGGCACTACCGTATTAATGATGAATATGTCTGAGATGTGTCCATCAACTGCATAGTGAGAGATCAGTAGTTCTTAAGAAAACTGGCAAGCCAGCTGCAGAGAGACAGTGTCAGTCCGAAGGTCGGCAGTTTGTTGAGCAATCCCTTATGCCAAACTCTGTCAAATGCCTTAGAAATATCCAACTCAATCCTTCGAGATTCTCCGTAATTCACAATTGCCCCTACGATCTCTGTTTGCGAAAGCCGTATTTGTTATCGCTAATTATTCTGTTCGTCTCGAGGTACTTGAGTCGTTGCTGATTGATTACACGTTCCGTGACTTTTGGAAGCAAGGCAATTGGGCGATAGTTTGAGGGCGTGGTTTTCTTGCATTTTTTGGAACAGGTTGTACTCGCGCGACTTTCTAAGAAGATGGGTAAATCCCTTTTCGGTAAGACTGGGAAAAAGTGTGGAAAAAATGGCTGTTAGTTCGTTGGCGCAGTTCTTTAACACAATGGCAGGTATTCCATCCGGTCCTATGCCTTCTGCGCATCTATCTCTTTTAGGATTTTACCATTTTATAATAAAAGACTATAATAAAATGATTTTATGAATGTCACGATGCCGCTGGTGAAACTAAACTTCTGTCATGGTAGTGTTGATGTTGGATATGGTGGGGAGAGCATTGCCATGGAGGAAGTTTAAGGTAGAATACGATGAAAACGATGAAACACAAAGGTGGAAGAGATGTTTTTGTTAAGGTATTACTTACTGCTTTTGCTCCAACCAGAAATTCCTGGAGCCACTGGGACATTGCAAAAGCTTATTCCTGGTACCTTGATTGTGGTTGTGTTTAGTTTCGTGGCGGATGTAACTGGTTTGGATCACTCAGTTTTCATAAATATTAAAAATACCAAAAGCAAGATCGACAGGAATTTTGATGTTAAAAATTAAGTTGAAAATATCGACAATTTTACTGAAATTTGTCAGAAGTATTTTTTTTTTGCTTCAGTCCACTTGAAGTATAGAGTAAACCCGGGCAAAAGTCCGCACGGGGGTAAAAATACTATTGCTTACAGCGCCGCCGCGTGTGACGTAATTTTGTCATCACATCTACCAAAGGAAAGCAAATCGGTAGTACAAATTTCAGTGTGAGTTATGTGATTACCGCGGGTGCACGCTTCGAAAAAATGAGGTAAGTCGTAAATTTCTATTTTGGACGTACTTTTCTGTACTTAGTTCGTATCTAACGAAATAAGGGTCAACCAAAAAACTATCTACTACTTTTAAAGAGCGATGTTATAGCTCTCATAAACTGTACTCGAACGGTTTTTATTACTTTCAATATGGCGGCTATATTCGTTAATTTATCCCCAGATACTATGGGGCAAAATTCCGTGCTGTGCCTGGGGCAAAAGTCCGTGCTGTGCGGAGTTTTGCCCCAGGTGCGAATTTTTACCCCAATACTAATTTTTCAAAAATTCTTTTCAGAATTTATAAACGAAAAACGAGTCGAAAACCGATAACACCAGATATGGTAGCTGAAGCGAGGGCAAAGCAGCAACAAGGCCGTTCGGTTAGATCCATTGCTAAAGATTTCAAAGTTGATGAATCGTCTTTGCGCAAGCGACTAAAGCTTGGTTTTGGGGTTACAAAACTAGGTAAATTTAGTCGAACTTTTACTGATGAACAGGAAGTTTCTTTAGCTGAGCATTGTCGTCAGATGGACCTGAGATTTTACGGAGTTACTAATAAAATGTTTAGGCAATTAGCTTATCAATTTGCCTTGCAAAACAGTATTCTCCACTACTTCAATAATAACAAGAAAATGGCTGGGGAACACTGGACCCAATCTTTTTTTATCGCGCCATAACCTTTCACTAAGGATTCCTCAAAAGACCAGTGTCGGAAGAATTACGGGTTTTAATAGACAACAAATTAAAACCTTCTACGATAATTTGACACAGCTTTATTCCAGTCATAATTTTCTCCTAGTCGTGTGTACAATATGGAATATGGACGAAACCGGAATAACCACTGTTCCAAATAAAATACCTAAAGTAATTACCTATAAGGGAACACGAAGTGTGAATAAAGTTACCTCCGCCGAACGAGGACAGTTAGTAACCGCAATTTGCTGTTTTAGCGCTGGTGGCCATTACATTCCTCCAGTTCTCATTTTTCCGAGGAAACGGATGAAACAAGAACTCATGAACGGAGCTCCCGCAGAATCAAAAATATTCATATCTGATTCTGGATATATAAATACGGAACTGTTCTATCAATGGCTAGAACATTTCCAGAAGCATGCTAGAACCTCGGCCGAAGACCCAGTATTATTAATACTGGATAACCATTCCTCGCACTGTTCTCTAGAGGCTGTAACTCTCTGCAAATCGAAAAATATCTATATGTTGAGCATTCTTCCTCATTCTAGCCATAAAATCCAGCCCCTAGACCGCGGTTTCTTTAAGTCACTTAAAGATTTTTATGGAGATTTTTGTGACCAGTGGCTGATTAACAATCCCGGACGAACTATCACCCAATCTGAAGTAGCGAAACTATTTGGTGACGCATATGCAAAAACATGCACAATTGAAAGAGCAGCAAACTCATTGAGGACTTGTGGAATAGTTCCGCTTAATAGACATATCTTCTCGGATGAGGATTTTCTACCTTCTTCTCTGACGGACCAAGCGGAAGCCGAGACGAACGATGAACCAAATGTTGATCACGATGAACACAATATTACAGAGAAAAATCAATCAGATGACGTATCTGGCGACGACGAAATTCCGCTAAGCTTACTAAGGGCAAAATTAAGTTCAGTTAAAGATACTGCACAACTGTTAACTTCAGATTCCCACGAGAAACGAAAACCAATTATTGCTTCAGGCAGGATTACTCCAGAACCGTCTACTTCTAGAGCCCATCAGGACACCGTTGAACCAACTGATCCACAGAAAAACGAAAATCTGGATATCGGGGTTAAATCTCCATTTGATATTTTGCCATATTCTAGAATTTTCAGAACGCGGACAAGACAAAGAAAAGGGAAAAAATCTAAAATATTGACCTCAATGCCGAATCAAGAAGAATTAAAAATGGAAAGACAAAAAATAATAGAAAAAGAGCGACCAAAAAGGGCAAGTCAGTTTTTGGCTAACAAAACTCTGCTAACAAGTCCAAGCAAATAGATATTTTTTGGCCCTGCATGTGATGAAAAATATGTCACTCCCCCACTTGAAGACTGGATTAAGTGTGATAGGTGCCAGTGATGGTGGCACGAAGACTGTTCCTGTTGTGAGGCAGGTGAATTTATGTTACCTATGTTCTGAAGAGTTATAGAATGTAAAACGTATAAATTTACTTTTAATATTTATAAAAAGTTTGTTTTATATTTTATGAACTGTTAAATGTATTCTTAGTTCTATCCAGTTTTTGAGAAGTCTGTTTTATTTTTGTAATGTTTTTTTTTACAACAAAAATCATTTAAAAGCTTAAAGCAGTATATTTGTTCAAATACTAATTAAAAAATCGCATTATTTGATTAAAAAACCAAATAGGACTTTTACCTCTGATATCGGATTTTTGCCCCATACTCGTGGGACTTGTACCCCGAACCATGGGGCAAAGGTCAGAATTTGCACAAAATTGAAATTATCTAAGTATAGCAAAGAGAACCAGGGAATCATAGGTTCCAGTCAGGGAAATTTCTGCTTTGATGTATGGCTTAACTATCTATCTCATAGTAAAAGCCAAATGTTAAATGGTATCCCGTTTATACCCTTTAATAAACTAGGTGCGGACTTTTGTCCGGATTTACTCTATGGCTTTAAGAGAGGCTGAGACCCTTCATTCGAAATTTTTCGTCCGTTATCAAAACAGTCAATGTACTACGCAGCCAGTCTGTAAAAACATATTTGAAAAACTACTCCAAAAAGAAGTAGCATTCCAAAACCTATCCAATTCATCACTATACGCTGGACATTGGTTTCGTCCTGCCTCTTTATTACCTAACGTTGGTGCATAAAACTATGCTTTTTTGGATGGAAATCAGCAGCCATCGCCAAAGGGTACGTTGAAAATTTCATAAATAATAAAAAACTATTGCCTAAAAAATTTTTGGTCATGATAACGTGAAAGGATTCCAAATTACTGGACCTTAAGAAAACACTTCCAAGCGTTTGAACAAGTCTCTGTAGCTTTCGCATGGAATTCTACATCAAGCAGCGTCACACAGCATGCTAGCAATGAAGCAAACCGAATATTTAATATTGTAAATTGTACAAAGGTAAACATCCACCTAATTATACATAAGTGAATAAAATTTGTCAAATTAAACTTTTTTTAATTATGTGGTGCTAGCATGTACTTTAGTACCTTGGGATTTAAGGAACCCTTATCCCTGCTTGGAGGGACTAAAGGGTATTCTCGAGGGTGTTCTTTAGCCCCGAAAGTACATATTTTTAGGAACTTGGCACCTCCATCAGGTGTGTTTTCTGGCAAACATTTGGCATAGAAAATTCCATTAAGCCACAAGCTTTTGGTGTTGTGCAAATATTTTTTCAATATTATTTTATTAGTTTTATTAATTGTTAATTTTGTCGAAAAACAGTTCATGTCAAAGCCAACTTAATAAAAAAAATGAGCGAGTCAGCTAGTACTCGAGGCACTAATGTGTAAACATATCCTATATCGACATACACAAATATTTGAGCTGCCCTCGTAAAATCACTGCACATGGTTATGATGTCACAGCCGTTTACACATTTCCGTCCCCATCCGCATGCACATTTCCGTCCCATTTTCCGAGATTTACCCTCATACTGGCGCGTAAGATGTTTACACATCCAAATAAACAAGCACGTGATGAAGAAATACACTTGATAATAATTAATAATTCATTCATCCGTCCATTCATGTATGATATTTTAATATCTCTCAACATTAACCTCTACAACCCACCGAATTTGAATCTAATCTTTTAAACCGATTAAACGAGTTTTCGTACAAGCCTTGCTTCTTGACATTTAATTTTTTGACCAAAATACTTTCATCAAAAATTTAAATAATTATTCGCTCTATTAATTTGAAGTTTCGATCAATAAAATCATACAGTCATGTTTCCCAATCTGATGTTGTGGGAACATCGCCGTAAACCAAAAACCAATATTGTCAATTATGCATCGACCTTGTAAGACCTTCCGATACACTTTCCCATTACCCAGGCTGCAATTAGTTCTTCTTGACTAACTATGAAAGTAAGATAAGACCGCTGAATATAATAAAGCTATCTATTCGCTCTCACAGACTGATTGCATTTTTTCTATGAGCCAATCCTCGCAGCTGATTAAAATCTTTTAACCTCTACAACTATAATGTCCAATATTTTTATATCTAGGCAATTTATTTTTCTTTTCATGGCTTGATATAAATATGATCGTGCAAAAATTAATTTATTGATTATGATTACCAGTCGTGTCTTACAAGTAATATCCATTTGACTATAGGCTCTCAATTCTGCTCTGAAAACTATTCTAATTGCAATACATTTATTTCATCTTTGGCAAAGATTTTATTTCCAATTGTTTTTATTATTATGGTATTGATTATGTTCTTGTTTTATTATCAATATGATTATTTTTTCAATGCTGGGCATGGTGAAACGTTGCCATAATGTATTGTTTGTGCTACTTGGCCATATTAACTGTGCTAATATTTTACTACATCCTATATATTAATGACAATTTTAATTAACCTGGATAATTTACAATTACCCGCTCCCCGTGTGCCCGACCCTACCTGCAGGCCTATATTAGTCAATAGTGAAATCTTCTCTAAAATTACTAATTTAGTCGTTCTGAAAATTATTACGGCTTGAAGCTAAATTAATTTTAGTATTCTCCAATTTACTACAAATGATTATTATTCATGAAATCTTATTTATAACCAACAGATAATTTTCCTAAAGTGTTTGCATTGGGCTGAAGAGCAATACTAATTTTGTTCAGTTTATTCAAAAGAAAGCTGCAATGGCATTCCTATTATGCTATCAAATACACATTTCAACGTCCAATTACAAACAGAAATGCCTCTTATAAGAAGAAAAAGGAAAATTAAATTACGCCATCTTATGCACTTTCCTTATTAGCTGATAATAGCATATATTTAACGTAATATCATGTTACTATCGTAAGTCACTTTCTACATGCAAAAGTTTAAAGGAAAATCTATTAAATTTAATTATATGCATACGTTTGTTTTGCAGATGTTTTATTTTTATTTGTTTTAATGTCAAGCAAATAGGTATTTATAGTATAATTTGTCTAAATTCTAATTTTCATCTGTTGAATAGTGATCTAATATTCTAAATATTAATGCACAGGAACATGATAATATTCTAGAAGTTCTAATATGTAAATAAGTCCCACCATTTTCTGAGCGAAATTGTCAGACATTCCGTTCAGACTTTCGGTTATGCATTTCCTAACGAATTCTTACGAAATTTACTGACCGAATTATAAATATGGTGAATGGAAGATGACTAATATCATTGTTCTTAATATGGCTAATTAAAATTAATCGCCACAACAACAATGGGTTCAGAATATTTCTACATATCTTTGCAGCAAACGCATAAAATTTAGAATGAAAGTTTGCAATAAAATTTTTAAGCCCGCCCCAATATTAATATCAATAAAATCTGGCAAAAATTGACCAAGCTCAATACGAAAATGAAAGGTTTCATTCCCTTATTTTTCAGCCATCTGCTCAAACATTTAAAATCCTATTAAGTAATATTCATATAAAATATCTCAAAGGTCTTTATATTCCTTACCTTTGTACCATTCGATTTTTTGAAATTTTACAATGAATAAACATTAAACCAAACAAAATTGTCTTTCAATTAAATCATATATTCCGCTCTCACCTACTGCAGGCCAGAGGGACGTGGTAGCTGCTCTAACCATATCCTAATTTTCGGACCCAACTCGGGAAGTGCAGTTCAACGGGAACATACTTATTGAAATGAAATTATATTACGAGTATTTGATACAAATCATTCCTCATGTCATAAAATATCATACAATGTAAATGATAAAATATTACAGGCACAAACAAGATTAAAACTTATGAATTAGGAAAACATCTTGATAAGACTTGTTGACATCTACAAGTCTTAAGATTTAAAGTTGCCAATAATTACACATTTTTAACACATGCACACATTAAGATTCTTACACTTACAAACTCCAAAATTAATCAACACTACAATAAGACAGACTAGAAGGTACAGGCCAAGAATACAAAACAAATTTTTGTTTGTCAGTTTTTATTAAACAAAGTCATAAGACAGAAATTCTTCAATGCTATAAAAAGCATTATCAAGTAAAATGTTTTTTATTGAGCTGCTATAACCCTTAAGTGGCAGGGCTTTTATACGTTCTGGTAATTTATTATAAAAGAGAGGGCAATAATAGTTTAAAGAAAAACGAGTCCGGTGAAGTGTCAGAAAGTCAACTCTTATATCTCCTCCCTGTCTAGTTGTATACCTGTGAAATGAGTTGTTTGTACTGTATCGATTAATGTTTCCGTACGCATAGTGTAGACATTCATAAATGTATCTGGATGGCATTGTAAAAAGCCTAAGTTCAACGAAAACCTCCCTCACATCCTCACGATAACCATATCCAACTACCACACGAAGTGCTTTTCTTTGCAGTGCGAAGACACGGACCGAGTGACATGAGTGCCCCCACACCAGTATAGCATAAATAGATACTGATTGATATATGGAATGGAAGGCCTGGAGAAGAGAAGGAAAGGGAAGAACATTCACCAGGTTGCGTAAGAGAAAAATGTTCCTTGACAATTTGGCCGCCATATAGTCAACATGTTTGTTAAATCTGAGAACTGGATCGAGGAACACTCCCAGAAATCTCGTTGCATCTTGTCCTCTGTCTGGTATTTCTCTCAGTCTAAAGGTCATGCACACTGTCTTACTTTGTTTGAGAGGCAGCTTATTAATGGAGAACCAGTTAGCCAGTAGTAGTAGTACTAGTAGTAGTAGTAGTAGTAAGGGTGGGGGGCCGAAGCCCGGTAAGTAGGCCTATAAGTCCCTTTTCACCATCCCCGATCCGCCCTCCCCTACCTGGCTACTTCCAACACTCTGCCCGCACTGAAACGGCCCGTCACTTTCATAAAGGTGAAGACGTCCTCCCAGTCCAGATCCTTTAGATCTTCCCGAGCAAGTGTTGGTGCTCCCAGTATCTTCCTCCTTAGGCGACTCCACCTATCACAAATTCCTATATAGTGGTATGAGGACTCCTCCCCTGTCCCGCAGTTCAGGCAGAGTGGGCTGTCCCTCACGCCGATAAGGTGCAGATGTCTGTTTAGGCTTCCATGCCCAGTCAGAATACCTACCAAGTTCCTGATGTCCTCTCGGCTCTTTTTTAGCAGTCGCCTTCCTTTGGATCCGTCAGGATTTAGAATCACTTCCTTGGCTTGTCTGCATCCTTCTTTTCCTCTCCAATTGTGCTTTGTCTTGTTCCAGGCCCAGTTATTTAGTTCCTGAGAGATTTGCCTTTTACTTAAGCCCAGACCAGGTTCTGGACCGACTAGGTGGCTCATTGAGCCTTGTCTTGCCAATTCATCGGCCCGTTCGTTGCCCTCGATGCCACTGTGCCCTGGAACCCATCTGAGTCTTACTTCCTTGCGCACAGCCAATCTGTCTAGGGCGTCTCTACATTCCTGAACTAGCTTACAGCTTGCCCTGGGTCTTTGGATCGCCCTGAGAGCGGCTTGACTATATACTCTCTACACCTTCTGTTACTTCCGCCTTGGTTGCTACTTCCAAAATAGCAAACACCTCCGCCTGGAAAACAGTGGCATATCTCCCCAGCGAAGTGCTTTTTCCTGATTTAGTGTTGTCTAGGTATACACCGGCTCCGGATGACTGTGTATTAGCCATCCATGAGCCGTCAGTGTAACATGCGTGTACGCCGCTCGGCGTACGTACCTGTCCTGACAGCCACTCTTCCCTTGATGGAAATTCCACTTGGAAATTCCTTCTCAGTCTTAATCTGCCATCTGGAATATTGCCTTTGGTCGCAATGATGGGTAGATCCCTACTCATTTTGGCGGCAATAGTCGTATGGCCATTCCCTGTGTAGTCCGTTCGCCACTGTCGATCATCCTTTTGTGAGCCGCCATTGCCTCTCTCTCAATCCAGATCGGGAGGTCCGGCAGCCCCAGGATGATGTTCAGTGCTGCTCCGGGAGTTGTTCTCAATGCTCCGGTAATACCCAAACAAGCCAGCCTTTGCAGTCTGGCCAGTTTCTGGGCATTAGTGGCCCTGCCCACCGCTGGCCACTAGACCACGGATCCGTAGGAAATCCTCGGTCTTATCACAGCAGTGTACAGCCACTGGAGGATGTAAGGTTTTAAACCCCACTTCCTACCTACCGCTCTCCTTAGTTGCCACATAATCGCGGTTGTCTTATTCACCACCTGTTCAACGTGTGCCTTCCACGTCAATTTACTGTCTAAAATAACTCCCAAATATTTGACTTGTTGACTTAGGCTCAGTCTCGTATGGTAGAGTATGGGATGTATAAAGCCTGTTAGATTTCGTTTCCGTGTGAAGGGAATGAGTTCGGTCTTCCCTGGGCTTACTGAGAGACCATTCTCCTCACACCAACCTTGAACTATCCGACACGCCACCTGCATATGCTCGCAGACTGTTCTCACGAACTTGCCCGTGATCAATACTAGCCCGTCGTCAGCATATGCTTGTGCGTAGAATCCCTCAAGATTTAACCTTCTCAGGAGGCTGTCCATCACCAGGCACCACAAATGTGGCGAGAGGCAGCTGCCTTGTGGGCAACCCCCTCTTACCCCGGCTTAGCCAACTTGTCAGTCTCTCGATGAAGTGATAGCAGCAAATCCCCCAGATTATGATCTTGCCTGATAAGTGTAGTATCATCTGCAAAAAGCTACAAGTTTGAGAATGGAGAAGCAAAGTGTATGTCATTCACGTATATCAAAAATAGAAGAGGCCCCAACACAGAGCCTTGGGGAACTCCATGCTTTACATCAGTAGATTGGGAAGTAAGATTGTTGTGTACGGTTTGCTGCCTTCGACCTGTAAAATAGGAACGGACTAGCATCAAACTAATCTCATCAAGCCCATAGAATTTTAGCTTATCCAAAAGAATATGATGGGAGACACAGTCAAATGCCTTTGACAGATCACAGAATGCTGCAGCAGCATAATGTTCCCTCCCAAATGCATCAACCAGATACTCCACTATGGCAAAAGCTGCCGATCTACCAGCCCGAAAACCAAACTGACAGTCAGCAAAGAGATTATTGGCCTCAAAATAGGTATATAATTGGTCACTTAATAAACGCTCATAAGTCTTTGCTACTATAGGAATCAAGGAGATGGGCCTATAGTTTCATGGATCTAATCTGTCACTCTTTTTAAAAATAGGTATCACCTTGGAGATTTTCAGACAAAAAGGAAAGTTACCAGATGAAATGCTTGAATTGATCAATTTGGTGATTGGGTAAATGAGAAGATTTTTCAGATTTTTAATCATGCTCACATTGATGCCATATATATCTCGGCTTGGCATATTTTTTATCGAGTCTATGACATCTCTCACCTGTATCCAGCTTACCTGTTGGAAAGTAAACTTTAGCTCACTAGGAATATTCTGCCTTAAGAATTGTTGATGGTGGCCATCTACAACAGGCAAGCTAGAAAGGATCTGTTCAGCTACCCGGGCAAAAAAGGTGTTAAATTGATCAGCATTCAACGTTCCAACCTTGGCATCCTCGAGATTTTGACCACGATAAGAATTTATAACCTTCCAAGAGGATAGAATAGGATTATTGGAATTTAGGATAAAGTTACTAAAAGCGTGTTGTTTAGAGTCTTGTAATTCTAATTTGTATTGTTTTTTAGATTGCTTTAGTTCTGTCAGTAAAGCTTCAGTTGGGTTTAAATTATATAGCTCATGGAGAAATCGTAAAGTCTCTCTTGCCTGCCTATACTCCCCATCGAACCAGTTGGCACAACCCAAATGCCCAGCCCTGCATGCTCTCGTACGAGTAGGAAAAGCCAATGCAACCTCGGATTGTAAGGTTTCAACGAAGTACTGAAAAGCCTGCTCTATGTTTTGGCCTTCATGCAACAAGGACTGCAAGGACCCTGTCTGACCCTCAATGGAATAAAACAGCCTTGCCATACCCTCTCTTGTAATCGGACAATAATTGTAGTGTTTTTTATTGTCAATATGGACATTTGGGAATGATATTTTTGTGTCAATAGCATGGTGGTCAGATAAGAATGGGTTAAAAACATCAATTGTATAGTTTAGATCTCTATGGAAGTTTACAAAGACATTATCAATACAATTTACAGCATACCTGCCTCTCCAGGTTATAGCCCCCAAGTAAATCTGTCAGCTCACTCCTGCGTCTACTCCACACCAAAAACAACATTAAAATCTCCATTTAAAACTAGGTATAAAATATTTTTTCTCTGCACAAGGTCAAGAAGATTTGTCATACATTCAATAAAAACTTCAAAGCTACCATTTGGTGGTCGATACATTGTAACGATTATGCAATTTATACTTTTTATTTCTATGACTGCTAGTTCACAGTGAAATTCTACAGACATACGAAAAATTTCTTCAGAGTTTGGCCAATTAAGATTAGGTTGACTTAATATTATTGAACCTCCATGTCGAGATTCCCTTGCAAAAAATGATGAAACACAATAGTTATTAATTCTTAATAGTGAAACTTCATCATCATTGAGATGATGTTCTGTCAAACATAGAACATTGTACTTACAAGCTGAATCTAACAAGAGTGCCTCTACCTATTCCACCTTATTCTTAACTGACCTAACATTAAGATACAATATCTGCAGTTGAGTGAACCCCTGTTTTTCTTTTACAAAAGTTTTGGTTTCTCTGACGCACTGTGGGCTTGGGTTGTACGTCTCTGTATGTTCATAAAATGGTTTATGACAATGCCTTCTGGCCATAGTTCTGGGGCTATAATGGCATTTTTAACCTGCATTGGCACTGAGAGTTTAAATGAGGTCTTGTAATTGTCCTTCCTCGTCTTCATTTTAAAACAAGTGCACCCATTTAGACTGTTCTCATTTAAATAGCTTAGGATATTGTCGGTTGTTACACTAGGTTTAAAACCTGACAGGAAAATCCAAGCTAGTTGTTTTGATGTTGCGACTGGTAACTGTGTGATTTGTCCGCTTGTGCCTTTTTTTGGCTCCGGACGCTTTCTCCTACCCTTTACTAATTGCCAGTCACTTGATTTCCCACTATCTGGAGATTTCTCGTTATTAGCCTGATCAGTGACTTCACTGGAGACTCCAGTCTTACTATGCAAAACTGCTTTGTTTACTTTCTGATTTGTTGTTGGTGTAATATCTGTGGTATTGTTCTGGCAGCCGGTGTCGATTGTCAAGTCAAAAACAGCTGATTCGCTGCCGCACCTGCGACCTCGGAGATCACTCAGTCGGAGCAGTGGCCTGGTCTCGCTTGTACTAACGTTGTCGGATTTGCGCGGCTCTTGTGGTGTAACGCTTTCGATGTCGTCATCAATTTTTGCGCACTCCGAAATGGAGCGATTGGCGTTATTGCTATTGGGAACCTTTTCTTTTATAGAAATTTGGATTGAATCTAATGTTTGTTTACCTTTTTTTGGTATTTGGAAATTTCTAATTTTTCTTCCAAAACTTCTATTTTGTGTCTTTGGACCGCTTCATTTTCTTCTAATTTATTGATTCGGGTCATCATTTCCCCTACAAGGGTCTTTAGCTGCAAAATTTCTGCATGATCCACTTTGGAGGTTAACTTTTCCGTGGTTTCCTCAACATGTACGCAAATCGCACTTTTCGATTTCTGTTGCCTGTCGCAAACACGCAGGGTGATAGAAAAGACCGCACTTAACACACTGAGATGCCAAAACTACATCTTTTTAACAATGATTACAGTTTTTCTTCGGTTTTCTCGGGTCCGAACTAACGCTGGGGATACTCGCCTTAAAAGTACTAAAGTCGAATCTACGATTGATCTGTCAAAATTCTAAGTCGAGTGACTTTTAAACTTAAACAGTTATAGTGGCTTAAAGTGCTGAGTGAAATTAAGATAACCCAAGAACTTTCTATAATTATCTCATGAAATAACCAAACCTAACCATAAATTGAAACACAACACCGTTCTTAAAGAACTTTATTATAATAGAGAGACTAAGACCTATAAACAATTCAAACCATACCTCAACCGAAAGAACATGCGTGTCTTAGAAATCGGGTATAGCGTAAACTCATTAAGTTGTTATTGTTTTACTGAAGTGCCTTCTTTATTTTCTCTTCTCACCTGACGTAGATCGATCCATAATCTTAGCTACATAACCTGCACATCAACCAAGGCGTGGCGTCACGGATAACGACATACTTTCTGATGTTAATATACGTTGTTGTTTACCGGAACTTCTCTGTCATGTATACCTGACGTTTTCATATGTGCAAACATCTTATCATAATGCCCTTATCAAATACTTATATTTGACATCGCGCACATTTGGAGCATTACCTGAACACCAAAAACACATTCATTTGTTACCAGGCCTTTCCAGAATTCAACGAGGTATTGCTGCCATTTTTTTTTCAAGTTTACTGTAAATTTTGCAACTGAGCATGGTTCATAATGCTGATCGAACTATCGATGATCACTAAATTTTGTTAACCCTTTTCGTAGATGATATTAAAGAGATCTGCTCTTATTTCCCTTTTTCCAGGTCAATCTCTTGGATAATATAATCATTCAACTTATAGTGATGAGAATGGGAGTCAGTGAGTGATTTGCTAATCTTCATAAGCTAAGAATAATTTTGTTTTGAAAACACCACCCATTGAATGTTAAGATCTTCTTGCAAACGATAGTGATCTGCAGAACAATGCAATTTACTTAATATTTTTAAATCATCATCATACATAACAAATTTTGACGTACCAGAACATGCAAAAGCATTATTAATTTATATATTAAAAAGCAAAGGTGCCAGGTGAGCCCCCTCTGGAACTCTATGTCTAACAAAAATTAGTGTGAAGAGATACTTTATAATATTTACTATTTGTTACCTATTTGATATATAAGACTCAATTTATTTTAATAGATTTCCATTTATGCCAGAGCTAGCAAGCATTTGGTGATTAACTTTACCATAGGCTTTCGTAAAGTCTGTGTATGTGCTATCCATCATAGCACCACCCTCCAAAACATTTGAAATGTATTCAGTATACAATGTAGTTATTGATTTACATTTAGTGAATCCATGCAGATTGTATATTATATTTTCTAGTGTACTTTTAAGGTAATAGCTCAGTACTGATTCCAAAAAGGATATTTTTGAAGCAGGTTTATACGCTGTGATATTTTTGGGATTTTCTAAGTGTTTTATAAATAGGAGATAAATGTGATACTTTATATAGGACTGAAAAAGTTGGATAGATAAACAATCTCTAAGCTGGTAGCTGCAAACACCCGAGCAACTACAGGTCAAACAGTTCATAAAACACTGCTCCCCAAAATTCACGGTAGATCTACTTAAGAGGAGTCGCAAGACAATAAGAATATTAGTGGGTCAGACAGACAATAGCCGTTGCACGTTCTGTCAGGAGGAGGAGGAGGAAACTCCAAAACACGTGCGATGCGAGTGTGAAGTTCGCTGCAGACTCAGGCTGTGAGAGACCAAGCAAAGTACATGGAGGAGCCGATACTTCAAGAAGACGTTGCTCGAATCGCATCAGAGGGCTTCAGAGTTGCGCGCGCATTACATTGTTGACAAACACCATATCTTTAGGGTCTAGCGAATTGCTGTTCACTCAGTGGTTCGATGCTGAGTCTGCAGTATGGCGGCCTGAGTCAGATTCCAGTGGCTAGACATGTTTTTTATTATTTTTAATATTGTATGTAAAAAGTTTTTTTCTTCATTTTGGGTATGCCTTGGGTTAGTTTTGGTTAGTTTCTATTGGTTGAGCCCTCGTAGCGAGCGAAGCGAGCGGAGAGCCATGCGTGAAGTGTAATATTAGACATTTTCGTCAACAATAGGATGCGCGCGCAACTCTGAATCCCTCTGATGCGGTAGGGCAACGTCTTCTTGTACTTCAGTCGTGGAGTCTGATTAGGGAGACCGGGCTGGGTGACGTCCTCTAAGCATGGTGCGGAGAGCTACAATAAACTTGCATAGGTTGCAGTGCCAGAGGCGGGTATCGGCGCCAACTACGTTAAATTCAAATCTAATCTATGTTTGGAAATGTTCTATGTTCTATTGATTTATTAAATAACAGCCACAGAGGTCTTGACATAGAAATAGCTACTTTTTCTAGATAAAAAGGGGTGAGACCGTCAGGGCCGGGACCCTTACTGAGATCATGTTAATAAGTCTTTCCAAATATATATCTGTTATTTTAAATTGAATGGATATTTAAATCAACCGTTTCACTACAATTAACATAACTGGGCAATGCATTGGTAAATATAGATACTGATGAGAAGTGTGGGGCAAAAGGGTTAGCAATATCTAAACGGTTTGAGAATTCTACGTTGTTTCGAATCATGACTTGTGGCTTACTCCTACTATCATTTTGATCTCTAATCTCTCTCAGTTTAAGGGCGCCAAAATTATTGGAGAAAATACAAATATATTTGTGGAAAGTGCTGACGAGCACCGAAAGCTAACTAAATTCTTAACAGAGAACAAACGGTCATATTTTACCTACACATTAGAAGAGAACCGCAAGCATAACGTGGTCATGTACGGTCTAGACATGGACACAGAGGTTGATTCTATCAAAATGGAATTAGACGACATTGGAATAAAACATTAGCTTCCGATGTTTAATATCAAGACATCTCACAAGGAAATATACGAAGTTGATCGCTTACTTGACATGATTGTAAAAGTCACACAAAAGAAAAAATTAAGCGGTCCTATCCAATGTATACGGATCGCTGTCAGCGATACGGGCATGGGCAGGCTAACTGCACCATGCCCGCGAGGTGCGTGAAATGTGCAGAATTTCATGCATCCAGTAGTTGCATTTTGCTCAAACCATCAGAAGCGGAACCAAACAACGCAAAGTGTGTCCACTGCAAAGAGACTGGGCACCCGGCAAGCTACCGGGGCTGCCCCAATTATCAGAGATTTTACGGCCAGAACAGGAATACAAATACTGCCCAGAGGGACAACAGTGATAAGGAAAAGCAATCCCAGGGGAAAGACAAGATGCAAGTTATGGAAGATAAGCTAGAAAAAATTAATGTGTTTATCACAACGATAATGAAGGCACTTAGCAGTTTTAATGGCCAACCTTAGTGTCGCGTTTTGGAATGTTAATGGCCTTAGGAGCAGAAAGTTTGAGGTGGACTTGTTCCTTGAGGAACATAGTTCGGCGTGGTGGCGCTACAAGAAACTATGATCACAGCAGAGGTTAAAATCAGATTTAGAGGGTACAACACGTATCGTAAAGTCGGTACGACAACAGCTGGCAATGGGCTAGCGATAAGGAATGATATAGACAGCCACGAGGCTGGTAGTAAGAACTTGGCGGTAGACAACCTTGCAGTAATCATTAGGCACGACTACAAGAGTTATAAGTTAATCACAGTATACAAGAGCCCGAATACAGCTTTGAGGGAAGAAGACATCACAGAGCTGGTGAGTGGCACCCTCCCTACCATCCTGCTGGGAGATCTTAACTGTCAGTCACCAGCCTGGAATAGTAGGAAACTATGTCGCAACGGTAAGATTCTGGAAAAAATAGCCCTAGATAATGGACTGGTCGTGAAAGGGCCAGATATGGCCACTTACATACCCAACGGCTGTGGACTGCCCGACGTCCTCATCATAGCGATACTCAAGAATGTAACTAGCAACACGGATGTGGTGACGTTAAATGAAGGTACGTCGGACCATAACCCGGTGGTGTTAACCATCGGAAAGGGTACTCCTACTAAGACAACTAAGAAACTCACGATTACCAACTGGACTAAGTTTAAAAACTGATTAATGATGATCTACGAATCAGCCAAATTAAAAGTGAAGATGAAATCGAATTGGCTATTGAAAAAGTCACAAAGTCGCTTCTGGATGCATATAGTAAATGTTCAGTTTCAAAGCAGGTGATAAAAGGCTCAATTGATACCCTACCGCATGAAAGTAGAACACAATTAAGGGAGAATCGAAGGCTTAGAAGAGTCTATACCGTAGTAAGAAGTGAGAATGCAAAGAGGCAGCTGAATGAACACTCTCAAGCGCTAAGGAATTCACTCAAGGCACACAGAAACAAGACCTGGGAGACAAAAATTAGCAAACTCAACATAGACGACACCTCGGCTTGGAAGATGGCCAAGACACTGAGGAATGAAATTCAGAAGATTCCTCCTATCCATGGATTAGCCGGCATGGCATATACTAAAGTGGAAAAGGCGAATGCATTTGCCATGACTTAAGGAAAAACATTCACGAATAATGACGAGGACGATGACGAAGAAGATTATCAATACGAAGTCAGAGCAGGAAGAATGGTGCGCCAATTGCGAACTTTAAAACCAATGAACAAGATTAAGGACTTTGTGACCCCCTTTGAAGTGAAGCAGATAGTCAAGCACTTAAAAACAAAAAAAGCACCTGGAATAGAGGAAATAAAAAACAAAATGGTGAAAGAAATGCCTAAGAAAGGCCTAGTAATATTGGCTAACATAGCCAATGCGATTCAGAAATTCAGCTACTTTCCGAAGCAATGGAAGAACTCATGCGTCGTGATGTTCGCTAAACATGGGAGGGACCAAACATTCCCTGATAATTATAGGCCTATAATTCTGTTGCCTACTCTTAGTAAAATAGTCGAGAAAACCATCAAAAAAAGACTGACTAGTGAATTGGAGAAACTTAAAGTTATACCAACCTGTCAGTTCGGCTTCCGAGCGGGACACTCAGCCGAACAGCAGCTTGTCAGAATTACAGAATACATCACGGAGGGTACAACCTGTACATGGCCACAGGTGCAGTTATGTTAGATATAGAAAAGACATTGACAAGCTGTGGCACATAGGCTTGATCTACAAGATAATGCAGGCGGTGTTTCGCTGAGACTTTGCAGTCTGATCCACAGCTACTTGGGGGACAGAACCTTCCAGGTAAGGGTGGGGACAGACTTGTCCCAAAAAAGGAACATTGAGGCCGGGGTGCCGCAGGGGTCAGTTCTTGGACCCCTGCTGTACTCAATGTTTATAAGTGACTTTAAGAGTAACCAGGAATATTCACAGGACTTTACGCCGACGATACCGGCTTTCTGTTCAGGTGCAGAAGCCCTAACTTGATAACAAACTGCTTTCAGGACAATATGGATAAATATGTGAAGGGGGCAATAAAAAACAAAATAAAAATAAACGCATCAAAAACCCAGGCAATAGTATTCCAAAAATATTGTTACAGTTTCATAGAGATATCACTATCCAAGAAGAACCGATTCCCTGGAAGAGTGAAGTAAAATACTTAGGTCTTACGATGGACAGCAAATTGAATATGACGAAACACATTAATGTAGCAGTCGGGAAAGCCAGGACAGCGTGGCTCAAACTATATAGTTTAGTGGGAAGGAAGAGTAGCATGGCTTTGAAGACAAAGTTGATAACCCTAAATGCCATTGTTAGATCACAACTGTCATATGGATCCCCAGTGTGGGGGATGGCGGCAAAATCAAGCCTAATGAAGGTAAAATCGCTGGATAATGTACTGGTCAGGAGTGCTGTGGGCGCTCCATGGTTTGTAAGGAACAGCGACATTCAGAAAGATGCTAAGTGGGTCTCAATTTGTGAGATCTTGCACAACAAAAGCGAGAAGTTTTTCAATCTCTTAGGAAATCATGAATGTAATGATTTCGATCATCTCTTAGATTACGTACCCAAAGCTCACAGCCGGAGGAAACCAGTAAATTGCTCTGATAGCCAAGCTACCCTCAGAGCGATCTGTGCGCGCAGGACTGACTCTAAATTGATCCAGGAAGGCTGGCACAGAGCAAGAGGTTGAAACTGATATCGGTGCCGAGACACCCCGGGGTGGCGAGGAATCAGGTAGCACATGAATTTGCAGGTTTAGTTTTGTCAACCCATATATAAGCCCCGAGCCTTGTCTAGACCTTTCTAGAGCCCAAGTGAAAGCGGCACTCGGAGCCCTGACTGATCAGGCCCTCTCAAAAGAGTCGAATAACACGCTAAGTACTTTATCTCCAAACATGATAAAACCAGGACGGAATAGCCCTTGGAGAGAGATATTACAGGACAAGGAGATGGTGTGCTTACCATGGAGAGAGATGCTGACCTTGATCTAGAGGTCAGGAAAACTGGAGTTGAATGAAGAAGGTGGTTGAAGGGAGATCTGGTGTATGCTGTAAGGGCTCTCCACGCCCATTATCTACTGGGCCTTTTGGCCTCCTTTCGCGTACTACTTCTACCAGTATCTTTTAAATTTGTATATTGTTCTTTGCATTTTTGAATCATGCAAATAATAAATCATATCTTACGCTTGTGCCATAGTTATAATATCTTGCACGTTCTTTATGCTATTAGTGGGCATTATCACACAAGATTTGTAATGCAAAATATGTAATCGTTTTGACTTGATTGTGATTACTTTTGACTATTTACCATATAGCTAGCTTGCCGTGTCAGGACGCCGGCACTGCGTTAACTCTTTACTTATATTATTTTCTAGTAAACTAGATCGACCACCAATTAGAAGGTAAATTCATTGCAGATAAAACTCGCTTATCATAATCCTTATATGTAGTCATTTTAATAAAACAGCTGAAACATATAAAACACTATATACCAGATTTCTCCAAAACCGCTATATTCTATAACAAATTTCTTCATAATACGCGTAACCTTTTACCAACACACATTCTATTGCGGCAGTGTTACAATTCAGTTAACAAGTAGTTCTGTTATATTTATATTTCTTTGGCCACGATGATACATTTTCTGTTAAAGTTCAGCGATATAAATATTCTACTTTAACGGCTGTTTTCCATGTAATTCGGGGATTACTGTTGGATTAGTCCTTGTTTGCTTTTATTGACCTAGTTCACATTTTTGATTAATAGTAAAGTTCGTATTTAGTAGTTTTATTTTTTCCATCTTCTCGGAAAATCATTGGCAAGTAAAACAAATAAATGCAAACGTGCTTTCAGAAAGTTTAAATTTTTGTTTAAATTGATTTGGTATTTTAGTACCAGAAATGCACATATACACTTGCAAATATAACTATATAACTGCTTTTAATTTCTAAAAGGGAGAAATTACATTCGAAATTTTAGGAGAAGTATCGCATATATAAATATAAAGGTGATTATATTCATTGGGATTAATAATTATTTACTTCTAGACTAGGACAGATCATGTATCCTTGAATAGAAAAATATGATGTAAAATAAGTCGATGACAAATCGTTAACATGTGAATCAAAGAACAATTAATACAAACAATTAAATCTGCTTTCAAATCGTGAATTTCAAAATGAGTTAAACAAGATATAATAACGCTTAATGACCTCACATAAACGGAAATGATCAATATGCATATTAGTTGTTACAAAAGAAATAATTTGCTAATTTTTGTACCTCTAAATCATAAGCGATGTTAAGATAAATAATGCAAACGATTCACTTAACAAGCGGATAATTATTTTAATAATTCAATAAGAGCTTCACGTGCCGACAAAATACTAATCAAATTTCCCTGATTTAAATGATTTATTCAATGAGTGTGTCATTTATCTCAGTAATATATGCATATGACATATCACCGCAGACAGGAGCAGATTAGCAACAATTATTCAAGATCTGAAGATCTGGAAATTTGATTCAATTTAATGCAGCAAAAACCCAAGCGGCCAAGAAAGCCAATACCGCGGACCCTGATATCATTATTGCAGGATCGGCCATTCCTTCATCCTGGTCAATTGGACTGCTGGGTGTCTCGGTGAACAGCAATATGCCCTGGCATGACCACGATGCTAACATTGCAAAATCAGCCTCGCAGAAGCTTGGTGCGCTATTTCGCAACAAAAAACTGTTTACACCGGAGCAGCTGCTATTGCGCTACAAAGCGCAAATAAGATCGTACTTAGAATAATGCTCACATATATGGGGTGCCGCACCGAAGCACACCCTAAATCTGCTGGCTTCCATTTAGAAAAGAGCTGTGCGTCTCGTCAGCGCCCTGCAGTTGAACCGCGGTCTGGATAGTCTTTTACACCGCAGACATGTGACCGAGATATCCCTGGTTTACAAATATTTTCACGGCAGATTTTCCCAGGATTTGGCCCGGCTCATCCCGTCCCAAGCAACGCCTGTTAGACCGATATGACAGACGGCAAGAGCGCACCCGTTTGTTGTACAACTGGAAACACCTATAATATCGCTTTAAAACAACTGTTTTGTCTGGCGCACTGTATCTTTATCCCCCCATTTCAACCAACAGCTATTCAACAATCGTGTCAATCACACACACCGCTTGTCAAGTGCCATAGGATGTCCTTTTAGCGTGTGTGTCATTGATATGAAAAATATATCGTGTGGCCTACCAATATTACTGAAATTCTGTCTGTATGAATTGAGACTTATTTTCTGCGAGGTATTCCAAAGAGGGGATCTTAATTTTCTTTGTCCGCTTCTTCTTCTTCTTCTTCAAACAGCCTGCCTCGCACACTGCTGAACATAGGCCTCCGTTAACGATTTCCATCTATTTCGATCCTGTGCCCCCTGGATCCATCTTGTTGTTATCCTCTTTATGTTGTCCGTCCACCGGATCGGCGGTCGGTCTCTGCTGCTGAACTCGTCCTGTCTCGGACGCCATTCTATGATTTTTTTGGTGCATCTTTTGTGGGTCATTCTTGCGACATGTCCGCCCAATTCCATTTCAGGTATGCTATTCGCTCAATGACATCGGCAACCCTAGATCTCCGGTGTACTTGATCGTTTGGTCTCTCAACGTGATTCCCAACATGGAGCGTTCCATGGCCCGCTACTCTTCTTCTTCCTAATCTAACGTCTTGGCAGACGTGTAGTGTCAAGTCGTGAATGTCGGTCTCCATCAGCCCCCCTCAAGTGTGTTGATCACCTGCTTGATGGTATCTCGCCATCGCAATCGGTCAGCCGTTCCATGTACAGCAGTCTCAATGTCAGTGTGGAGAAGCTGCCTGATGGTATCTATACAGCGGCAAGGAGACGTCCCTCTTCTTCGCCCGCCGTTTGGCTTACCCTGCACGATCAGTTTTTCCATGTTGTCACTTTTTTTTTTTTTATGGCAGTGGCACACACACTAAAGGGAGACCCTATGGCGCTCGACGAGCGGTGTGTGTGCGAAGATGTTTGATTGATTATATGTCCGAAGAACTTCAATATGCGAGAGTAAACCAGACTTGAGAGTCGTTGTTTGGGTTTGATCTCATTAAGAATAGAGATATTGGTACGTCGTGCAGTCCAGGGTGTTCTAAGCATTCTCCTCCAACACCACATTTCGAACGCATCCACTCGACGACGGTCAGCCGCACGCAGTGTCCAAGTCTCCGCCGCGCATGGACTAGGTTGATCTTCGTGTTACGTGTTATGTTGCTATCCTTCCACACTGGAGTAAGCTGGGACATAGCGGTTCTTCCCAGTTGTATTCGCCGGTATCATATTTTCCGACCTTAAGGATATTTGACCAGTCATCATTTGCGCGGTCAACAATCATCGCTTTCGTCTTCTGGATGTTTATTTGAAGACCACACTCCAGACTGACGCGTTCTAACCTCTCGGATAGGGCTATGAGTTCATCTGCGCTGCTCGCCAGCAGCAGTGTGTGTGTCATCTGCGAATCGAAGATTGGAGATTTTCTTCCCGCCTAGTGTGACCCCTAATACGTGGTGAGAGTATGCAGCCTTGTCTTACTCCTTTTTTTATTTTGCATTCGGAGGATAGATGTTTATCGACTCTGACCACAGCGGTGCTTTTTTCATATAAACACCTAATCAGGAGAACGATATGCTCTGGTACTCCCATTTCTATGAGGGTTGGCCACGGTTTGTGCCATGTAACTCTATCAAAAGCCTTCACATAGTCGACTACGCAGATATACATGGGAGTGTAATATTCCCTAGCCTTTTCTATCAGTTGGCGCAGGTTTAGTATCTGCTCTCTTGTGCCACGCCCTTTAACAAACCCAGCCTGCTCAGGAGCAATTTGCCAAGCACTGAAAGCCTGTAGTCTAGAATGTATAAAGTGGAGCATGACTTTGCTTACATGGGGTATAAGAGCGATAAGACGGTAGTTATCGCATTTGGATGTGGCCCCTTTTTTGTGCAGGGGGATAATAATTGAGGTTGTCCATTCGTTGGGCCATATTCCTGTTCTCCATATTATTTGACAGATCATGTAAATTACTTTTATTCCTTCATCGCTCAGTGTTTTTAGAATTTCCGCAGTAATTATGTCAATTCCAGGGGATTTATTATTTGCAAGTCTCTTGATGGCCGCGTGTACTTCCTGTAGCAGTATGCCGGGTTCTTCGTCCCAATTGGTAATATCTGGGGTTTCAATCTGTTCTTCACTGTAGAGGTTTTCACAGTATTTCCTCCAGATTTCGGTGATCTCGTCTATGTCTGTTTTTAGGTTGCTGTTGGGATCGCAGATCGCGCAGGTGCGAGGCTTGAATTTGCAGGTTATGTATTTTATTTTCGCGAAAGCATCTTTCGGCTGTGTAGTATTGGCATGTTGTTGAATTTCTTTGCAGATATTGTTGAGGTGGACATTCCTGTCCTTTCTGCAGTTTGCCTGAATGAGCTTTGACAGTTTCTTATACTCATCTTGCCGTTCCTTGTTGGTAAGGCCGCTGTTTTTGAGTTTTCCCCTAGTTTCAACTATGTCAAGCGTGCTATCAGACATCCAATGTTGTTTCTTGACAGGTTTGATTTTCGGTTGTGTTGCCTCTAGCGTTGATATTATTGTGCGTTTTGTGTCCATTTACCTCTTGTTTGGATTTTCGTACTGTTTTGGCAGTATATTGATCTCGATGTTACGATCCAAGGCAGTCTTGAAGGAAGCTTCATCCAATATCAGTGGTAGCTTGGATTTTGGGATTGATCTTTTGCATGCTTGGAGCATTATTCGGAATTTGCATACTAAAAGTTGGTGATCCGATCCGCAGTCAGCCCCCGGGAGTGTCTTTACCGATAAAATGGATGTTCGCCAGCGTCCTCTTATTAATATGTAGTCTACCTGGTTCTTGGTCTTCTTATCTAGTGAGGTCCAGGTGAATAGACAGCGTATATGTTGTTTGTATACTGTATTCGTGATGCAGTAGTTATTGTCAATGCAAAATTGCATCAGTCTTTCACCACTATCGTTTCTAGTTCCTATGCCGTATTTCCCCACAACATGGCGCAGGTGATTGTCCTCGCGCGTACGTCCAACCTTGGCATTTACATCACCCAGAATTATTACGATCTCAAGGTTTCGAGGGAAGCATAGAAGATTTCCACTTCCTCATCACTAGCTTCTGTTGTAGGTGCATATGCTTGGATTATGCTAACCTTGTAGGGAGCTGCATTAAATCGGACACAGATTATGCGTTCGATTATAGCGTTGTATCCGGTGACTACGTTGTTTAGTCGGTTAGATACCATCAATGCAACACCTCCGTAGCTTCGGTCTTCCAAACCGGAAAAATATATTTGGAAATCCGCAGCGCAAAAATGACCACTGCCGCGCCAGTGTGTCTCCGCAATTCCTGCAATCTCTATAATGCAGCGTTTAAGTTCATTTTGCGTTATTTGAAGCTTCCCAGACTGCAACAGCCCTCGGACATTCCAGGTTGCTATACGGGTTCCTTCGCTGGTCGCAGATTTTCCATGTGGAGTCCAGCGGTCCACTGCCACATGCCCAGTAACTAATTTCACATTGTCTACCCTGGACGCAGAACAGCGCTGGTCGTTAGCCGGTTTGCCAGACGAAAAATTCCCAATAGAAGTCGACATTTCATTTGTGTTTGTATGGGAGCATAGTGCAGTGGGTTCCCGTGTCTTTCTGCACCGCAGTGTTCCAGCCGATATAGTCGTTCCACAACCACGCCTGGAAGTGTTCTTCAATAAGCCGTACGGAAGTAATTCCTTGACCGCCCTATATCAGTGTTGATAGGACTGCTGCCTCCTACCAGATCATCGCCATATCTGGCTACCCTCATCTTAGTTTCGCCTGCAGGTCGATGCAGTTGCCCGGGGTGTGGTACGTGGATCCATAAGTGAGAGCTGGGGATCTCGTGAGGACCAGTTGCCATTGCCCATCTCCCGTCTGAGACGCTTGATGCGACCGTCAATGGCAAAAGGTGCTACCCCATACACCCTTTGACTTGACATTATTGACTTATTTTCATATTAGCGTCAGGGTCACTGAGCCATAAGTCAAAATCGGCAGAACACACTGGTCAAACACATTCTGTTTAAGGCATATGGGGATCTCGGAGTTGAAGATGTGTTTTAACTTCCCATAGGCGGCCCACGTTAATCCAATTCTCCTTTTAATTTCGCAGGTTTGATTATCTCTGCCAATCCTATATCATCCTCAGATACCTGTAAGATGTGACTGGAAGGATTTTTTTCCTTCTACCAGAAAGTTCTGGCCAGGGACTAGATTTGTCATGAAGTTTCTTATTGATGTATTGATTTTAAGCCCGACTTTATGTGTAGAATCTGTTAGTTTTACAAGCTGTTCTTCCGTCTTATCCAAACTATCCGAGATTAGCACAATGTCGTCAGCAAATGGAAGGTGATTGAAGTTTTCACCATTAATATTTATACACATGTCCTCCAACTAGATACTTTTAAACATATACTCCAGCAAAGTGGTAAATAATTTAGGGGAGACTGTATCACCCTGCCGCACTTCGCGCTGCAGCCTGAATCTATCGGTCATCTCGCGGAGTCTCACGCTTGCTCTTGCATTTTTGTATATATGTTGCAGTATAGCAGAGTGCCTATGGTTTACTCGGCAGTCAGCAAGTGCTTTGTCACATCTCACTATGCTTAATAGAGTCAAACGCCTTTTCGTAGTCCACAAATATTAACACGAGTGGTTTATTGTACTCAACGGATATCTCAATCAACACTTTTAAGGTCATGGGTGATATGAATACATTTGTCTTTTTTTTTCCTTTCTCCCAGATGTTATGGCATTATTGCGTCATCAAAAATACTTTTCCTTCAAGATCCATGTAACAAAGCCGAAATAAATACAGATCGAGAGATTGATTTAACCAACAAAACACAAGAAAAAGCGGATAATCAATGGATTTACGCCCCTTAATTCATGGTCGTTCGAGCCAAGAAGATACAGTTAGTTAAGCAAGAAACCTTGATGGTCCTTGGCGCCCGAATTAGAAGTGAAAGATAATCAAGGGATTTGCGTCTTTTGCTCATGTTCTTGTTTTTTTTTTCCAATTGCCATCCGATATAACTGTTTTATATATTTTGCTCAATTATTACTACGGCTTGATTGTTCTTGATGTCTTTTTCAACTGAGATATATGGCAACATGGCGGGAAAAGATTTTGATCAAAAGATCTCAGGAGAAGAAATACGGAAAAAAAGTGTGTCCATTGCAAAAAGAAAGTTGTATTGGCTCCTATTAAGTGTAAAAATTGTAAAAATGTGTTTCACCCAAAGTGCTTAGCTCAGGCGGCCGAACCTTTGTTCGGCATCGTGTGTACACGTTCCTGAAGAAAGTTCTAACCTCGAAAAAGATCCAGAAGCTTACGATGACTTTTTGATGCTAAAAATTAAATTTGAGCAGATGGAGGTAAAATATACCGCTGTGGATGCAGATGTCAAAACCTTAAAAGTAAAAATACCAACTTTAGAAAAATCTCTAGATGAGAAAACAGAAAAAAAGGATTAGGGAAAATGTAGAAGTGTTGACAACACCACAACATCACGACCAATCGACCCAAAGTCAGCTGAAAGCCCGCCTGAAGATCTGGCATTAGCTACAATAGTAACACCGACACCAACTATTGCTAGTGGTACCAAAACAACTGAAGAGGATGCATCAATGTTGGTATGCACACAAGTGCCAACACTGAGTAATGAAGAAGAACAGGAGGATGTTGCCACAGATGAAAGCAACCTTAATCTCAATTCCTGGGAAAAAACGTAAAAATAAAATAAATCATAATGGTAAAACATTAAACAAAACCTCCCATAATGTAAATATAAAAACGAAAAATAATAAACAAAGTCTCGCGAAAACTAGACCAACACCTATACGAGGAAAAAAAGAACCCAGGCCCCAAAACATTGCAACAGAACCCAGCAGTAAAATGTTCTTTCTCTCGGGCTTTGACAGCCAAAACCGTACAGGAATACATCCTATCAAATCTAAATATTAGCAATTACTGTGAAAAACTGAGATGCAAAAAAGACTATGTCAAAAGTAGTTTTAAAGTAGCAATGGCTGAAAAGAATAAAGATGTATTCCTTAACCCCGATATGTGGGAGAGGGGAATAACTGTATATTGTTTCATCAATATCCGCCGAACCCATAACCAGTAAAGCTAGAAATAATGTGCAAGAGGACGGAGCGAACATGCAAATCGCCACACTGGTGGAGGTACGGCAGTGTATTGCAAGCCAAACATGGAAGATTTTTAATGTGGGAAAGTATATCGAATTGTCATGTGTTTACTTTAAAGATTTTAATATGTATATTTTAGTCATTTACAGATCCCCATCAGGCAGCATTAATACTTTTATATCTACCTTGGAGGACCTCTTAACTGAATGGGATATCAACAAGAACCTGGTGTTGGCTGGGTACTTTAATGTGCACTTTGGAACCGATCAATGTGAGGCAGTTGCACTCGATGGCCTATTGAGCACCTTTGGGTTTATCATAACTATACACGGTAAAACCAGAGATGCTTACTGTTTGGATAATATTTTCTTAAACTTCCAAGTGGAAGCCCTGGAAACATTTAACTTGAATACAGATTTCTCAGACCATAGTTCACAATTAATAAAATTTAACTATCCTTCTTTTTTTTTGGCCAAGACGGCCGACAGTGAAAATGTTTCGCCGTCTCCGCCTAAAGAAAACAAGCATGAATAGTGTAAACTGTGGGAAATATTTCCACAGCCAGTGCATAGTGAAAGCCCCAAGGTTCGTAATTCAAGGGATTAAGGAGGTTCTTTGTGCCGACTGTAACCCCAATCAGTGCTTGACAATCACCGACAAACTCAAGCTCTACATCCAAAATAATGGTCTACTGAGTTCCTTAGTGATGAGCCTGAACAAGATGAACGATCTTCTCCGTGAAAAGGTATTTATATTGGAGGAAAAACTGGAAAATTCAACAAAAAAGTCTCTGAAAAGCAAAAGTGAGGTTAGTTTGTCATCTGTTCTTCCCGCCGTTTCCCCGCAACCCTCCTCATCCGCAACCGCATGGAAAGTCAGAAACGTCACCAACTCTGACAAAGAAGAAAAGAAGAGAGAAGTGGCCTTTGCTACAAGTGATAAAGGGTCGTCCACACCAGCGACGAAAACGCATTTCCCGAACAGCGACTCGGACCAATTGCATGACGCAGTAAACCGGCAGGCAACTCCAAAACTTGTAGGCAGAAGAAGAAGAGCAAAAAGCACGTCAACGTCATCGACGTCTACCGCTTCGGACGCTCACAAGATCGCAAAACAAACAAACCAAACCATTTCTATTTCGACTTTAACGCCACCAAAGGCTATTTTGTTGAATCCCGCTTTTGAGCACAATGACATTTCTAAAATTTCAGGGTTATCAGAGGAAAAAAATATTGAATTATGTTGTTCCTATGCTTCTCACTTAAATCTTTATATAGTCTCTGTTTATAGATCTCCCTCAGGTGACTTTGGTGCCTTTTTAACACAGGTTGCGAGAGCCATTGATGGTGCGGGACGTGGCGGAAGGATAATTATAGCTGGAGCTTTTAATGTACTATTTGGTACACCTCAAAATGAAGCCATCTCTGCTTTGGACTTGTTGGAATCTTATGGCTTTGAGGCGATGGTGCTTTCTGAGACACGCGGTAATAACTGTCTTGACAATATTTTTATAAATTTTTACAGCTCTAATACACGAGTAAGTGTGCATGATAACAATCTATCTGATCATAATTACATCCACTTTTGGTTTAATGTTAATCCTTCTTCAAACTCTCACAAAACAACTTCTAAATGTTTCAGACCCATAACAGTACACGGGAAAATAATTTTTTTCGGTCTAGTAGAGGGCTGTGATTGGTCATTCATAGCAGACAATATTTCGGTGGATAAAAAATGAGAACTTTTCTGCAATAAAATAAAAGTCGCTTATGAAACTGCATTTCCTGAAAAACAGTACCGAGTCAAACAATCAGAAACTGTATTCCCATGGTTTAATAACCACTTGCGGAGCATGCGTGATCGGTCCATCACCAGAATTACTTGCCCGGAAGAATACCTTTCTTGGTCAATACAAAAACTCAATTAAACAAGTAAAAAAAGATTATAATGACTCATTAATCACGGAGTCTGCTAATACATCTAGAATGATATGGAAAATAATAAACAACAACAGGGGAGGCAAGGAACATCAGAACCCAAGTACGCAAATCTCTCCAAGTGAATTTAATAAGTTTTCCTTCGAAGTGGCTGGGAGGCTGGTTGGAGATGGGCAGTGCTCTATTAAGGACGTCCATTTTCAGCCGGATTCTCAGCCCAAAACACCTTTTGAATTTGGGGAGGTAGGTTTCATTGAAGTTAGAGACATAATAACGAACCTAAAAAACAAAGACACACGAGATATGTTTGGTCTCTTCGTTAAACTTATTAAAGGGATTAAAGACCTTAATGCATTGCCGCTAACAAAACTTATAAATATTTCCTTTAAAGAAAACACTTTTCCATCTTGTCTATAGCAGGCAATCATAATTCCCATTTTTAAAAAGGGAGATAAAACGGATGTCTCTAACTACCGCCCAATCTCCTTGCTCCCAGTCTTTTAAAAAATATTCGAAAAATGTATGTCTTCTGGAATGGCGTCGTATCTTAAGGCGAATGCACTTTTATGTGAGGAACAATTTGGATTCAGAAAGGGCCGAAACACTGTTCAGGCTATCTTAAATCTGGTATCATTCATTATGGATGGTTTTGAAAACAAATATCATATCGGGAGCATTTTCTGTAACCTTAGTAAGGCGTTCGACTTTGTATCCCTCGAGCTGCTTATCAGGAAACTTCACATTTGTAATTTCAGTCCAAATAGTATTAACTTGGTGAGCTCATACCTAGAGGGTCGAACCCAAAGGGTCGTGATTGATGGTGTGTCATTGGACATAATAATTATGGACATTGGTGTGCCACAGGGATCTGTCTCAGGCCCCTTACTGTTCTTGTTGCATATCAATAACCTTCCCTACATCAAGGTAAAAGAACATTATGTCCTATTTGCCGATGATACCACCATTTCGGTTAGGGAGCCCCAAGTGGAGGCTCTGGAAGGTGGAGCGAGGGATGCACAGTCGAGGGCTAAAAACTGGTTTTAAAAAAATAGCCTTGCCCTAAATGAATCCAAGACTGGTTATCTTCTCTTCACCTTAAGGGAAGCTGAGGAGTGTGCTCTGCCAGTTGGTACTGCGTCATTTTGGTATTTAATTGATTTGATTTTAGCTCTGGCCATTGGCTGGAGCATAAAATATGTAGACTAATTACACAGCCAAGCATAATAAAACTCTATAATTTAATTGAAAATACAACTTTTGATTTTATATCAGATGAGTGTGTCAGAGTTGATCAGAAGTTTACAAAATGTATAGAAATTCTGGAGCGATCATTTCTTGATGCCTTCTCTATAAAAAGTATTACCATTCGAAGTGATCAACCTGGCAACACATCCCGGTTTGGGGGCGAGCTGAGGGTGATGAGGGAACATCTTAATTTTCTTGATAAGTTGTGCAAGCAATATAAAATTGAGGGAAATATCAGGGAATATAAAAATTTAAAAAAACAGTGCAAAAAACCAATAAAAGAAGCAAAGATAGGAGCGGATGATAGGGGTATACTTTCTGCTAGGAACCCCACAAAGACTATGTGGAATCTTATTAACGTTCAACGAAAGACATACCGTGAAGACCACCCTTCTCCTGAGTTGTAACCGGACAGCTTCAATGACATTTTTTTGTAATATAATTCATAGCTTAATAAGGGAGATACCGGCGAATCAGGCAGATCCTCTGGGAAATTTTAAAAACATAATTCCCCCTACCGGTCACTGGTCACTTCTCTTTTACTGCATTTACATTTAATGAAATGAGAAGCATAGTGGACAGTTTAAAAACAAAACTAGTCGTGACATCTTTGTGCTAAAGGTAAAGCTAATCAAGAATATTAAAAACATAATTATATATCCACTAATAATGCTGGTCAACCTGTGCTTTAGGGAAAACATCTTTCCACATATTCTGAAAAGGGCAATGGTTATACCAATTTTCAAAAAGGGCGACAAAAAAGATATATTAAATTACAGACCATTTAGTTTGTTACCGATAATTTCAAAAATTGGTGAGAAGTGCATGGCCATACGAATGGTGAATTTTTTAGAGGATACCGGCTGTTTTGCATATGGTCAGTTTGGATTTCATAAGAAGAGAAAAACTGTGTTGGGAATTTTGGATCTGGTGGACAAGATTCTTGATTCCTTTGAGGGCATGGAATATAGAGCTGTCCTTTCTTGTGATCTGAGCAAAGCCTTTGACTGTGTCACCCATAGTTTTCCTACCACAAAAGCTTAATATTACAATTTTACAATCCCCAAGAGTCAGTCCTGCGTCCCATACTTTTCTTGATTTAGATCAATGGTCTGCCCTTTGGTGATACGAGGGGTATATACACGATCTTTGCGGACGACACCACTGCTTCCCTTTCAGCGAGCACCTTGGAATAGGCTACAAGGTAGCTGGCGGTGGCACGGCCGGTGGCTTAGGACTGGTTTAGTGCCAGCAGGCTGCTTCTGAATGAGGCAAAACACAGCAATTAGTGTTTTCACTTAGAAACATGGGTAAGGTTAATGATGGAGCATCACACGTGGCATTCCTGGGTGTGGTGATCGATCAGGAACTTAAGTAGCATGCCCAGATTGAGCAGATTGCCAAGGAGCTTGTTTTCGCTAATACGTCTAGGCGAGCGTGTTAGTGTTCCTGTACTTAGAACTGCTTATTTCGCTCTGTTCCACTCAATAATGTCTCATGATATGTTGGCTTGGGGTCACATAACCAGGTCAAAGTATATTTTTGGCCTCCAGAGGGAGGCCTTACCCAAAACTAACCCATCCCAGTACATCCTGGATAGTTTAACACATGTTGAATCCAATAAGGGAACATACAGAATGTATGTATGTATGACACCAGAAAGAAAAATAACTTTATACCAGAACATTTCAACATTCCCGCCTGGAGAGGTGTCGAAACAGCCCAATATGTTTGGGAA
Organism: Pissodes strobi; assembly: GCA_016904865.1. Taxonomy (NCBI): domain Eukaryota; kingdom Metazoa; phylum Arthropoda; class Insecta; order Coleoptera; family Curculionidae; genus Pissodes; species Pissodes strobi. Next base: position 8,438 of record JAEQML010043235.1, on the reverse strand, counting down.
TCAATCATTAATCATTTGCCAACAAGTGTTAAACATTAAACAACTGCCTGCAAATAACTTTAGCGGTAAAATAAAACAAATTTTAATAGATAATGCATTTTATTCTAATGAAGAATTCTTGAATTTTCAATTCAATATTTTGTAACTTTAATATTTTATAGTGTATGTAATGTAATTTTTAGTAATGCAACATTTTTAAAATGTCAGTTTGTGGGTATGTGCCCAGGCTGTCTGTCTTTTTACTTTTGACGCGTGTAAAAACTTGTCTATATTTGACATTAAATATGATTTTGATTTTGAAGCTTGTTACTTGTACTGACTGATATTCATAATCGGTATATGGAAAACCTATTCGACATCATTATGAACAAGAAACAACATTTTGAATAAGAGACATTACTTTATCGGGAAACGAAAAGTAAAAAAAGACAATTTTTTAAATAATTATTTTATTGTGTTAAAATAATCAATAAGTTTTCCAGTTTTTCAACGTAGTAGCACAAACTAATAAATAAGACCCTATATTTAACGAGGATTTTAAACTTTTGCGTGCATAAAAGCACAATATTAAGTTATCTAAAAAGTTTGAAAATAAACAAGTAAAAAACCATAACCGTACTGCTTAATGGGCAAATGCAATTAAAATGATTCCCGGCCCTAAATTTCTCTACCATTTTAATTTTGAAACCGGTACCTTTCCATTATTTTCATATTTGCGTTTGTACCAAATTACCAGGTTACCTTACAATCATGACAACATTGCTACCGAAACAATTGTAATTTTTAACAATAAAAATCAATTGGAAATGTGATTAATATTTATTCCCTTTAAATCCATTACGCACTTTACTAGTATCAAATTCGTATTTTTTAATTATTGTTTTAAAAACTAAAATTCAAATAATTGATATATGTGTAGATTTTGTTTTAGTGCCCTACATATAAAAAAAATAAAAACAAAATTTGTATTTTAGTAGAGTGCTATTGCTCCCACTAATTCTATATCATTATGTTCTTCCAGTGGCCTAATAACCATTACATTTTATAGAAATCTACCATCATCATTAAATGATACTAATGATACCAGCTAACCATAGATTTGCTCAATAAAGAAACGAATTATGTTTTAAACAATACTCTGTGTTACAAATCGTACTTTCCATTGGCTAATACGGTGCATCATTATATCGAATACTAAATAGATATTATTATATTTGCATAATTACACTGAAAGCGATTTAGTACTAATATAATACATCAGTTCATAGCTTAGAATAGTATCTTTAATAGCTTTCTTGCAGTGATTGTGAGGGATAGCACATGTGCAAATCTGATTATTTTAATAGGTTACTCGGAGTTAGTTAAAAATGTACTTAGGCAATTAAAGGCTCATTGAAAAATACAAACTGTCAAAAAAGCCTGGAATATTGCTAATATCTCTTAAGCAGCTACAATAAGATTTTTTAAAAAGATAATAAAAGGAACTAGATTTTATTTTATAAATGATGCATTTTCCAGATCTGATCAACCTAAAATATCATTGATATGTACCTTTTAGGGCAGTTAGCAATTACCCTAAAATAAGACCAAACTACTAAATTATAAATAGAATAAACACAAAGCAAAAACCAAACAAAGTAGTGGGTAAAACAATCTCGAAATAAAAAGTATCTGCATGCGGATATAAAATAAATTAAATTAAAATGAAACTTAAAACTACAACTAAAATGCTAAAATGTGAAATTACTACTGTTTCTATATTATTATTATTACCATAAAATAAGACCAAACTACAAATAGAAAAAACAAAACAAAAAAGTGTGTAAAACAATCTAGAAATAAAAGGTATTTAGCATTTGGATATAAAATCAATTAAATTAAAATGAAACTTAAAAAAACAACTAAAATGCTAAAAATGTGAAATTACTACTGTCTCTAAAAGAAATAAAAAATTTTAAATTCTCAACCCATATGCTTTTAGATCTTGGCTCTTTCATAAATTATACGGCTCTATATGAAGAATATCATATAATTGGATTGTATAGGATGTCACAGTATCTATCATAAAAGCTGCCGATCAAGGCTTAAGAATGATGTTGCAATAATTAGGGATAACCTAATATTATGTTCCACGCAGTGCTCAGATGTAGCTACTGATTCGGAGTCTGAGCTAGTTTCTAGCTTAACACAAATAATTAATGAGCTCAACACCGACCTGAATGATAAATCAAAATTTGTTGACACCCTTAAACGGGAAAAACAAACCCTTCTTTATGAGGCAGAATCCATGGAACAACAATTGCTGGTTGAGAATTACGAGCTAAAGCGAAGAATTGCCGAACTGAGCAAGGAACCAATACACCATGGTGCTCTAAACATACCAAAAGAGTTGGTTTCTTCGTCAACTCAAACAGTCATGGGAAATCTATATTTGCTCCGTGATAATCATTGCCAAACCGCGCCAAGCGTGAGAGACATTGGAACTTCAATGCCCAATGTAGAAACTGACAGTACACTAATACCTTCCGACGACCGTCATCGATCACTTAAAGCGGAGCTGCATAAAACCATGAAAGAGTTATCCGAACTTAAAGGGCGTGAACGGCGAATGCTCATCACTATCGAGACCCTTGACCATGAGAACGAATTCCTCTCGAAGGAACTGGATGGCTTGAAGCAACTGCTGGCTGATTCACACCACCTCTCAAGCAATCTGTATAGATCTGCCCCTATAAGCAGTAATGGCGTGGAAGAGGTTGCAAGTTCGTTATTTGACGAACTATCTGTCATAGACCCACATGTTGTGGCATCACCAGAACAACAAAAATCCAAATCTCCAGTTTCACAGCGCGTAGATCAACCCGTTTTTAAGCAGTTTATATCCAGTGTTAATAAAAGAAATATCCTGGTCTTTGATGACAGTAGTGCAAGAGGAGTTGCCGGTGAGGTATCTAAGCTTTCGTACTCTTGGAACTATTCCATGTATGGAGAATGCCATCCTGGTTGTTCTGTCCACCAATTGGCAAACGGAATTTTTCAATTAACAACCAATTTTGTACCTAATGATAATGTTATAGCGTGTATTGGTCTAAACTTCATTAGTAACAGTAACTTTTACCAATTAAATAAACTATTTTCCATTGGAAAGTATACTAATCTTGTTTTTTCTTTGACATATTCAAGTATAAATAATAATTAATATTTTAGGTTTGTGTCATTATGTAAAAAGTTTCTTGCATGTCAAAATGCGTCTATAAGAATTTTAGATAACAATATTGTAGGCTGTCAAGGAAGTCTTTTTGTAAAAATATTTTTTCTTATGTAGAGTCCAGTTGTACTTTGAAAAGTGTATTCGTTTCGTCCTGTATTAGATATTGTGACACTACCTGCACTGCTAATGTTACAAATAATAGTCAAGGCTTGTCAGATCAGGGTGGTAACAATATCTAACGAGGTTCTTTTTTAGACTAAAAAACTCTGACACGAGCATATCATTAATGCTCATAATTATTCAATCTATTCGTAATAAAAGTGACGCCCTTTTTATAATCCTTAAAAGTTTAAAATTTCCTAACATAGTTTTGTTGACAGAGCATTGGTTGAAGCCTGAAGAACCTCTCCATGTCCCGGGTTATTTTGTAACTTTGAAATTCAGCAGATCAAGTCATGAACATGGTGGCATTGTTGCGCTGGTGGATGAGTGTGCTTCTGGGCGATTTAGTGGTGTGGATAGATTTGATAATCTACTTATTGAAAAAAATTTTGAATTTTCTATTATTCATTCGGTTAAACTTCGGTGTTTTATTGTGTGTATCTACCGTTCACCGAGTAGTGATTTGGACGTGTTCTTAGAAAGGCTCGAATTCCTTCTTTCTCGATTCCCTTTAAATCATAAGATTATTCTTGCTGGTGACCTAAACATAGATTTTGAAAATAAAGATAGCAGGTCTACCTTGAGGCTGTCCAACTTGTTTGACTCCTTTGATCTTCACATGCATGTTCACAGCTCGACTCCTGTGACTAAAATATCCTCTACAACCATAGACTACATCGCTTCTAACATACAAGAGAATGTCTGCTGCGAGGTCTTTAATCCCAATCTCTCGGATCATAATGCTATTTTGGCCATAATACCTATGAATTGCTTTCACTTCTTTGGGTTTATATCAGTCATAACTTTTAACAATTTCGTGACCTGTGTGAATCTTTCAACTGGTATTCTGTTATGCGAGGGGCTGATCCTCTGGGAGCTTTCCACGGTGCTTTGGCAAATATTGTCAACAACGCTTTTCCTGTCCTTCATTTTAAGCTAAGGCGCAAAGACAGAAGAAGATAGCTGACACGAGGGATACGGACTTTTGCCTCAAATCTGAGTTTGAGCCTCAGGAAAGCGTATCCTGACAGCATGATGATCCAGTCTTATTACTCCTTGTACAGGAGAACCTACAGAATCGTCATCCGCAATGCCAAAAAACTGTATTATTCCAAACGTTTTTCTGATTCTAAAAAAGGCGAATCATGGGCTATTGTCAATGAAATTACTAATAGAGCAAGTAAATCTTCACAAATAAATATTGACTCCAACTCTCTAAACGATTACTACTGTTCGTTTGGCAATGATCTAACTAAAGACCTTAATCCAGTCGCCGACACCCTAATATATATGTCCAATGTGAATGTGACTGATACATTAAATATTTTTATCCCAACTAGTGCCGGTGAAATCAGAAAAACTATAAGTTCTATGAAAAACAAATAAGCGGCGACTGACGATGGAATATCTATCAGGGTACTGGAAAGTCTACCTGATAGGGCCATTGTTAATATCTCTTTTGTGTCTGGTTCCTTTCCATGTTGCTTTAAATTAGCTAAAGTAATACCTCTTTACAAGGGCGGTGATCAATTGATCCCTCAGATTATAGGCCGATTTCTTTGCTGTCTACTCTCTCTAAGCTTGTTGAGCGCCTAGTGAAGGATCGTCTCTTATCCTTCCTAAATAATCATGACATTCTTACTGAAAATCAGTATGGATTTAGATCTAATAGGAGCAAGTCTGATACAATGTTCGAGTTTCTGTCAGGGGTTTTCCAGGGTACAAATGGGCGAATGGCGACTGCGGCAGTGTTTTGTGACTTGTCAAAGGCCTTTGACTGTGTGAGTCACGAGGTGCTGCTGCTTACGGGATTCGAGGTGCGGCACTTCGGTGGTTTGAGAGCTACCCGTGTGGCTGGGAGCAGTCTGTCCACATAGATGGTGTGTCATCTAGCAGACAGCGTACTATATGCGGCGTGCCCCAGGGTTCTGTATTGGGGCCAATCCTTTTTTTATTATATGTGAACGATTTGATTATGCTTGAAATTGCTGGGCGCTTTACGCTGTTTGCAGATGACACTACCGTACTGTGGCGCGACAAGGATCCGGGGCGGCTGCTGCGCGATATTGGGTTGGATCTCGGAAGGATTAAGCAGTGGTGTGACGCTAATCGCCTCTGCTTGAACATGTCTAAAACTAACCTCATCGGCTTCAACTGTCGTATTGATGGCCTTATATTTGGTGACAACACCATCCAGGCTGTGAACTCTTCTAAGTTTCTGGGTTTGTGTATTGACGAAGACTTAAAGTTCTATACTCATATCGTTAAGTTGAATAAAAGATTGGCATCTGGTTGTTTTTCTGTTCGGGCTACCTTTCGAAAGCTTGGTGGAGAAGTTGCGCGTAACGTGTATTATGCCCTTATTGAGTCACATCTCAGATATGCCTTGCCCTTCTGGGGAGCTTGCTCTCGAAATCTTTTTCAATCTGTCTTCGTTCTGCAGAAGAGAGCTGTTAGAAATCTGTGTAATGCGCATCCAAGAACCCACTGTAAGCCCTTTTTTATCAAGCACTCTATTCTGACCCTCCCATCTTTATTTATTCTGGAAATGGCTTGCATAATTCATAAAAATAAGTATCAATGTCCCAATCCTCAGCTGGTATATGGTACACGTTAGATTGGCAATGTTCCTTTGCCCATTCCACATTTCAGCCTTGTCAGGAATTCCTTGATTTACAGTGGCATCAAGATATACAATCATGTTGATCTGCGGATTAGAAATATTCGAGACTTAAAAGCCTTCCGTAAAAGTTTAAAATGCTCTTTATTGCAGAGAGCTTTCTATTCTGTTGACGAGTTTTTCGAGCAGAAATAGAAGGCTCGTTATATTCTATTATTAACTCATGAAGTGTGTGTTCCAATAATGAGTTATCAAAGTTTTATTGTGATAATGCAATAAGCCATTACAATTTTGGCTGTGGCTGCAATAAGCCATTATAATTTTGACTGTACTCATGTAGGTACTGTGATACTGTGTATTGCGGAGGTAATATTTGCCATTTAATATGTTTTAAGTCACCACACTTATGTTTTCCTGCTTCTTTTTTTTTTTTTTTTGATTGTGCTTCGTTTTGTTTTATATTTTGTATAGGTACATCTTATAAAGCTTTGTCAATAAGAAATGTTACATGTAATATTTTTTGGACAATAAAGCACTTTAAATATATATCAAAACAGTGGTCAGCTACTGTACTATTTTATATTTAAAGGAGCTTATCCACCATAGCATAGATCAATAATTTTTCTTGATTTAACTTTTAAGATTTTTCTTCACTTAACTTTCAAGAGTTTATGCACTTCCAAATCCACTTATTTATGAGAAAGAAAATATAATTTCCCATTCAACTTCTACACTATATAAGGGTAATCCAACTCTATTGCTTTCACCTTCGTAAATATTTAAATGCATTTTTACGGTTATTCAAATTCAAATTTTTTGTAGCCAATCACTAAGGTACTAAGCCCGGCCTCTAAGCTGGATGTACCAGCTCAGTGAATTGAGATTCTTAAGTGCTGCTTCTTAGGTCTAATACAATTGCTTTTAATTATCTGTCATACATAAAGATGGGTAGGTAATCAACTTTTTAGTTAATCAATTTAATGATTTTTCATAGGTTGCTGTAATATTATTCATAGGTTTGAATTAAGACATGTATGTTAAACACAGATTATAGATAATCCATGAACAGTAAAACAAATGTTTCTAACTATTAATTATTATTTAAATCGTTTATTCTCTTTCATACGTGTATTGTTAGATAATTACTAGTTATGTTTATTTACAAATACCAATATTCCACCGGTCAATATCTAATAAAAAATGATTGATTTATTTGGAACAGCCAATCATTTTTAACTAATTTATTTTACGCTATCCTCTTCGGTTACAAAATCATCTTCTCGTGCATGCAATATGCATACAACCAAATAAGCAATATCACCAGGGATATGAAGGGATTTCTGGTTTCTTGGCCTGGTTTCGAGTAAAGGACCGTAGGTCTGCCTCACAACAAGCTCCAGATCGCCATTTTCCATTCGGGAAGCGACAGCAGACATAATTTGACTTGGAATGAATTTGTGGAGGTGCGGTGTGCTTTAGAACCACTACAGAGGGTCTAATCACCACTAGAGTAGAGCAACACAAGAGACAGCACCAAATATTCATCTAAATATCTACGCACAGCATTGAAACAACTTTAAAATAGGTCCACTTGTGCCAAGAGTCAAATTCTCCGACGCAATGGGAAAACACTCGGATATATTCGAGGCGGAAATTAACGCCATAGGAGGATGTGCGCAGTTCAACCTTGACAAAAACTATAGGAAGAATGAGATTGTCATCTTCTCAAACAGTCAAGTAGCGATCAAAGCAGTGAGCTCACCAACAATCAGCTCCAGAATGGTATGGGAATGCCTAGATAGGCTAAAAGATCTAGGCAAGTATATCAAACTATTCTTTCAATGGATACCAGGACACGCTGGGATAGAAGGCAACGAAAAAACAGATCAATTGGCAAAAGTAGGGGTACAAAAATCCGCTTTTACGACCGGAACCCTTCTGTGGCAGCGAACCAAATGGATCAAAATATCGAAACGCCTTCCGGGGTTAAGGCAATCAGGGCTCCCTCACCCAGGAAGATCAAAAAACATTATAACACTGAGTAAGAACAATCTCCGCATCCTCACCAGATTTCTTACGGGCCACTGCCGTTTGTGAAAGCACCTGGAGAGAATAAAAATTGAAAACGAGGACAGTTGCTGGTTCCGTCAGGAGGAGGAGGAAACCCCGGAACACCTTTGGAGTGCTAGGCGGTCGTGAACAGATCAATGGCCAGCTTCGAGTGCTGCTTTGTCGAACTTCCATTCATCGAACCATTCAGACCTCATGCTTTTATCAAAGCACTGAAGCTGGATGAGGTACTGATTGAAAATCATATCAACGGAAGTACCAAGGAATTACAATACGTCTATACAGATCTCAGTGTACTTGTTGGGGTATTTCTCCAATAATGAAAGAAAAGAAAGAAAGAAAAAATATTTATTGCATATACCATAAACATACATA
>MU187653.1:55821-71418 GCA_016904865.1 Pissodes strobi | reverse complement strand
CCATAAACGGTACCTTATGACGCAATCGTACATAAAATTTTATTTAAATCTGGGCTAAGAATGATAAGAAAAATATATTCGGTTACGCAAAACTGCCAATTTATCTGCATGCATCCTGAATTTAGGAAATGCTGCGTTACAAGTACAAAAATACACTAAGTTAACATCTACAAATACAAAAAATACACTAAAATAACAAAAACATGTTGACAATTCACATTCACAATTATTTACAAATATAGTTATTACAATTAAGTAAGAATGCGCCTTATTTATTTACAAATTGAAGACTTATAATATTTTAATTTTTATGGACCATTATTTTTATTAATTAACTATTACGCAATAATTTATTATTTTTAACAGGCCCACTTTTTTATGAACTCAGTAAACAGAGCTCTTATTTTAAAACTAAATATATTCGGTAACGCAAAAACTGCCAATTTATCTGCATGCTATGTTACAAATACAAAAAATCACTAAGTTAACATCTACAAATACAAAAAATACACTAAAATAACAAAAACATGTTGACAATTCAGATTCACAATCATTTACAAACATAGATATTACAACTAAGTAAGAATGCGCCTTATTTATTTACAAATTAAAGACTCATAATATTTCAATGTTTATGGGCATTTTTATTAATTAACCATTACGCAACAAGTTAGCATTTTTAACAGGCCCACTTTTATATGAACTCAGTAAACAGAGCGCTTATTTTAAAACTAACACTATATATCTGTCGATTTTGAGTAAATTTAATTTAAATATACAACCTATCGAGAAAACTTTAAGACCAACTTCGATTGAATCTTAGATTCCACCCTTTCACTCACTACTTCTACTTTGAAATCATATGTCATCCACTCAAATGAGATTATTTTGATCGTTGTAAATATTCCTCATCTAGCCAGGCTAAAAAATGTTTAAGCTGCCAACTCATTCACGAGCCAAAAAATAATTTGTAAAATATTAAACTCTTAGGGAAAATATAGTTTACTAATGCTAGATAATAAAATAAACTATTTTACTTATAGAACTATTAATATCCTTTGCACGAGATTCAATATTTGATTGAAAAAATATTAAGAATTGTTCTTGGGAACTTCGCTGATTTCCTAGGAAGAACGCGAAATGACTAACTTAATCATGATAAACTAAAAATGCTTAATTCATTAGAACTAGTTCTAACTAAGCAAAACTACTAACAACATTTTAATGTGGCCAATTTCGGCTAGTTTGTGTTAGGTTCAGTTTGTTTTTTTTGTCGTATTCAGGAAACGACCTAGAACCAAAATCGAACTTTAAGCTAACCGAAACTGATTGTATTAGAACGTTGTTAAAACTAGTTTCGTGTTTTGGCGTTAATATTTAATTCAATTTAGTTATCTGTGGCCGATTTGTTCCCAGAAGGGAATTTCTAGTTTATCCTGAATAATTTCAATATCAGTCGTTTCATGTTCTGCTTAGGAAATCGGCGAACTTCCCAAGAACAATGGGAAGCTTGCGTATTGGCTAGTTCAAAATAGTATTTTTTAACCAACCAAAAACTCGTACTTCTTAAGTCACTTAGGATGTTCGCGTTTGGCCTAGTCACAACTAATTCAAACAGATCGAATTAATTACATTTTGTAATATAAGAAGTAGATTTGAAGATTTATATGACCATCAAAGTCAATAGGTACTTGGCCAAATTGATAAAGCATCGGATAATAATATATTTACGCAGGATTATTTTAATCATCTTAGTCAACTAAGCATGCAAATGTTCAGGATATTCATGAAAACAATATTTAGTTTTAAATGAACACGATATCCGAAAAAATAGAAGCACTGAACCCTATCTTAATAGTTGCCACATATCATATGGCGACTTTTTTAAAAAATATCTGTAAAAATGAAAGGAGCAATTAATCATAAATTAGTTAACAGTAATAAAAACTAATAAAAGAATATGTTAGGCAAATTCTGAACGAATGATAACCTCAAACTCAAACGTTTTTTAGCCTATGCACTTATTTCTATAATTTCCATTCATATATTGTATGTAATAAGACAAATATTTCTATCCAAGGAAAAGCTAATAAGCTGAAACACATACGTACCCAGACTATGAAAGCATTGAATATATGGGACATACGTCAACATGCCATCTGACTGTTTGGCAACGAATCATACGCTATGCAGATAGGTTTATGTTTCAGGTATAAATGTATCGCACGCTTCTATTTTGATCAATCAATTATACGATAATGAAAAATATTTTCATTTTATTTAAATATAGGACAAGTTTGTGTCAGCATTTCAAAACTGTCAAACTCTAGCCATCACTTTATACTTGAGCCATTTTGTCAGGAGCATGTGTAGTTTGGGTTATAATGCAGCAATGCCATCGACTGGTCGTTGGTGTTTCACTTTTATAATGTGGAAGAGTTACAATAATTGATATAGAGCTAAAACGTATATGGGAATTTACAGATACATATAACTTCCAAGACTGGTGGCAATTACGCTGATCATAAGAAAATAATATTTTCAGTGAAATTTAAATTTCTCAATCGATTCGCATTCCACTTATAACCAGGAAAATATATACATTTTCCCATAAAGTTGTTTGTTTTTATTATTATTTATTAGACAAGTTGTCACCTTTCGTTTACTTGACTAGTCTCACCTAAAGGCACCGTAGCGTAGACATATTTCTTCCTACTGATCCACTGAATACACATATACATAACCTCTAAAATCAACGCTAACACATTTAAAACGCACGACGTGGCAATGATTCCTCGAAGGAAACAGTCCACTTCTTCGCAGGTAAAATCTTCGTAATGGTAATTTTCGTTGAAGAAGTTATTAGTCGAATTGTTGATTGAGCATACGCAAGTAGTGTTGAGTTTGTCATGTGGCGTACAGGATGCCGTGTGGATGTATACCAGGTGTATTATGCATAAGATTAAAACTACTTCTGACGCCATGATTGACACTGTTGTGGTGAGTATACTGATGAACTGAAAAAAAAATACATTATCAATATTCGTATTTTCATTCTCTAAATCGAAGCTCGCGAAAATTCTTTAACATATGCTAACAACGGAATTTTGCTATTGCAGCAGTTTCCGGACACAAGAATAGTTCAAGTTATATTTTAAGACACGTTGAGAAAAAAAACACTTCTAGATACTATATTTCTAATAAAAATTAAGTTTTCAAAAGAAAATCTTAAAATTCATCGTGCCGATATCGGATAAATATAATAATTATATCTTCAGCTATAGCCATTTGAATGTCTTGACTAAGGACTTTAAAACGTTGTAGTGATACCTTCTTAACCACCTTCACAATAAAAAAATTGTTATATAAGGATGCAATTATAATTTGTGTCCATTGCAATTAAAAAAAAAATAAAATTATCAGAACGGTCGATTATTTCGCACGCAATATACAGAGACTATTAAAAAATGTCTTATATAAAAGTTGTCGGGCTTTTAAAAATCGACATGTCTGTAATAAATAGGAGAATACAGGGTCGCCCACAAAGCTGTAGAGAATGTTAGTTATATTTCTTTAAAATGGAACACCCCGTATATTATTACTTATTTTGATTGTCCAGTCAATTTTAAACATTTTTTATTAACCATACCTTATGTCTAAATTCATTATTTTCCTAGATATCAACATTTGAAATAATAACGGATAACAATAAGGCGGTATTCTAATGTAGTCGTATTTATCTTAGCAACTAATGAGGTATGACCCGAGAATAACAACCGCAGAGAAGCGACAACATAAATCCCGCCCAAAAATTTAGAGTGGGAGGTAAACATGTTAACTGTCATCTCCACGTGCTTGTCAGTTTGGTTTAGTCCGAGATTTGTTTAGTACAGTTGTCGACGACAAAATTTTTGCGTGAACGCCAGTTTCCTTTGGTTTGTGTGTTAATTATTATTGAAGTGACTTCTTTTGCGAGGTTAAAGTCAGAAAAAATGAAACGCTTCCGATGATGGATGTCAATCACATAAAATATACCTACGCGGACGTGTCATCTGATCATGTTCCTTTAATTAGAGTTAGACTAAAATATACAAATAAAGATGGAACTTTGAGAAGATGGATCGATGCTCTATTTAGTATAGGTACTCTTCCAAAGATACAGGGACGCCAGTCGTGATAGGATGCGGCACTACCCTAAGGCATCTGATAAAGTGAAATATAACAAGTTTATTGAAATGTTATCGGAATTTGGGGTTGATGTTTTCGATCTAAAAATCATTATTAACCTGAACCAAACAGCTTCTATAGGTGTTCAGGCAGAAGATTCGCAGATATCATGATCAAACGTGGTGTTAGATAGGAAAAAGCACGGTCGCCTCTGCTATTGCTGAACAACATTTTGATAGTTTTTCTTCTATGGGCATCGTAAATTTAATTAAATATTATCCATATGATATTTTTGCAATAGGCTTTTACTTGACTTATTTTTTTTAAATCACAAAATTGTCATAGATACTATATTCTCGTTCAGCGTAAAAATTTCGTAATCTATAGGTATATTCAATAGTTGTTAAACCTATATTCAGTAAGTATAGAAAATCAATATGTAACATCCTTGATATGTAAATTAGAACAGTTGAATGAACTCACGTCACACGTAGGTACTTACCTTGCTGATATACGGCTAATCGCGTATCTGTTTCATATTTGGTATTTTAGTGCATCTATTTAATAAAGATTCTCTTTCCTCAAAAATATATATGCAACACAAATAATATAGACTACACAAAATGATATAGTGTTCATCTCTTTTTTATTATTAAGGTTAGAAGCATCTCATACCTTTGTCAAATGATAATGGCAGCCAAGCCTTCTGCCAGGATATGGTCTAGGACAGAATCCTAGGAAAAAACAGCCCACGACTCCAGAACAGAAAACCTAAAAAAGAAAAAATAATTATTAATAGCAAAGATTAAAATATCTAGGGTTGATTTTTCTTCTAAAAAAAAGCATATCAGAAGTATGGAAAGCGGGAGTATGCCGAATCCCTCCAGTGGTCATATTAAGGCTAGCATACCCAGCCACCGACCGGTACTAATGAAGATATAGGCTGAAGCTGGCTTGATATTGTGAATGAGGAAATTAAGATTTTGGAAGCGAAGACCATAGATTAGGAACAGATACGAAAGAGCCATTTTTTTAAAAAAACATTCGTTTTTTATCTTGACACTTGCTAGACATAAACTTTACAAATCTCTTCGTTCAAAAAGACGATAAATTGTGATTTTCGCGTAGTAAAGCTTTATTTTATAGAAAATTCAACGTGATTAACAACATACAAAAACTGAGCATATTTCTCTCAGTGCCATTGGCGAAGGCGTGGACAAACACACAAGAATTTGAACCCTCGAAGATCGAACGTTCCGACAAAGCTTTCATATCTGTTCTCCTAACCTGTGCCAGGACTGTCTAGCTTTTGAGATAATTGTATCAATCTTCCGTTTCAGTTTTAGAATTTGGGACCTATTTTCTAACGACGCCAATCAGTTTCGGGACTACACGAAAGCTAAAGCAATCTTTGTTTAATTGCATTGTGTTTTATTCACTTCTTATACAAATATCATAAATATTCCAGAAGATGTTCATATTTTCGACGAATCTAAATTATTGAAGATGTTTTTATAGAATAAATTTAAAAATTAATTTTATTAAACACACTAAGTGGTCTGCACTATTGTCATACCTCATCCCATACCGTTACATTTTTTGTCATGCTGGGGCTATAATTCAGTTGTTTAGGTAACAATAATCAAAAATATACTGACGAGTTCAGTACACTTTTTCCTGGGTCTTAAATGAGACTGAGCCGTCACCCTCGGCTATGTAACGCTTATTCAGGCAAAGTCGGCTCGAGCATTACCTCCTACTGAGGTAATGCTCGAGCAGTACATCCTAGGAAGTATCGGCTGGAGTCGACTTCAGCCAAGAGAGTGAAACAGTCAGAGATAGCTAGTGCATCGTTATACTTGCTCCCTCGCATGATACAACAAAATATAGAACAACGATTTTTGAGATATGTAGCAAATATATTTAAATCGAAAGCATTTATTTCATATTTCAGTTACAATAAACGTATTTCACATTGTTGAAGTTTTCACTTCTGTCGTCTTGAGCATACTAAACTTTTTATTCATGTCTGCCATTAGTGTCAAGAGGGATTGTCAGGCTTAGGCAGGATGTCGGGAATTGTATTTTGGTATTTTTAGGATAGAAACTATGCTCACAATACTTAACATGGCAACTATGCGGAAGGCCTTGTTAATAAATATATAACATGAAATTTAAACGATTTTAAAAAGAGTATAATTGCTGGGAGTCGGCTCCCCGTTAGTAATTTCCAATAAAAAAAATCCGTGTCGTACAAACATCATTTCCGCATCCGTACTTTTCCGTATAAATACGGAAAATTCCGTATGTTGACAACGTTGCTCCCAAGTGCCCTATTTGAAAAAAAATGCGTGTCTTTCACTGGTTTATTGACCTAGTTTTTCCCGAGCATCCCGTAACAATATAAATATAATACAAAAAATTAAACGAAAACGTCAAGATATAATAAATAGGTAAAACATATCAGGCTTACCGGTACAGCACTCCAATGCTGAAAATATAATGCATTCAGTGTAGGGCTCCACAAGACTAACCATACAGATAACAGAGACATAAGCATTCCTAGAACAATTGTGATAACTTTCATCGATTTGACTAGTCTGTAGTGTTTTATCACAAACGGCAGATACTTCTTGGGAACTAAAAAAGCAATTAGTTTGGGTTACACCTTTACAATCAATTTAAAATTACACAGTAAGCCATTTAATATGGGTTTATATTTTTACAGAGTCAATCAATAGTTTGGAGAAATTTAATTTTTTTTTACAAATATACATCCTATGTGTATATGGTCGCTCTGGATCTGATACCTCTATATATTTTTAAAGATATAGTGATAGTTAACCTCTTAGAATATATAATAAAGATAGACTCCGCGTTTCATTCATAATTATGCTGCCGCCCTGGCCCCAACAATGTCTACCCCCGTAACCCCCCAAATGAAACAAAACATGAACAAAGGAATGAAACTAAGGAAGTGGGGATAGCTTCTGCGGGCGACAAGCACCTCCCACTGTAGCTCGCGGCCGGCGAGACGCGCGGCCACGTGCTTGGCCGCTAGGAATTCGCCCGCAGACCCATTTTAATGATGGGGCCAGTGGAATAGCAAAACAACTACCTCTTTTTCAACTATATACTCTAAGGTTAACCTAATATATCTAAAATAACCAAGAGCCGGAAAATCCGAATACAGTGTGTTCGAAATTATTGGTAGAGAATGCATTGGGATCTTAGAAACTAGTAGAGATAGAAAGATAGTTAAAAGTTGAATTGAGAATTCAACGCCGTTTTGAGGATGGCTAAATCTTTTTTCGTTTTAGATATATTTTGAAAACCTAAATAATTTGCATTTGCGAAAAAGTACTGTATTTTTTTATTTCGAAATATTTTTAAAATCTGACAAAAACGTTATTAGGACACCTTTTTAAAGGCAACCTATCGCTGCATCCAGATTTTAATTTCGACGTTTCGGTTTTGAGATACCATCATCAACTTTTTTTCTTCTTATGGCGGTCATTTTGCTTTTCTGCATATTTAAAAAGAGCATTTTTCCTTTAAAATGATGTAGGTATAACACTTTATATAAATATTGCGTCTATGTCAAATAACGACAAGTTCGGTTTTTGCTAAGTTGGCAAAGACTGCGAAGGCAATTAGCATTAAACATCAATTGCCATTCATTTCCTAATAAAGAATTCTGTTGGGTAAAGTCAATGCGCACTAAGTGTATTTCTATCCTTTATAAACTTATTTCCCCAAACAAACTAAACTAAACTAAATTAAACATAATAATTTCTGGGAAAACAATGTTCTTTATAGGTACTTATTACCAATCTACTTGCATATGGAAGTTTTGAGGAAAGCAGACCAACATGTTTAAAAAAATAATGACAACTGAAATAGAGACATTCAAGAATATTTTGCCGAAAATCCTACATGAGTTGCAATCAGAGAGCTAAATATTTTTTAAAGATTTTTTTTTAACAAAACGTTAATAATTATTATAAAGTAGATAACAAAATAAATTTAACAAAAAAATATATAAATTTATGTTACAATTGAAAATGTCGACCGTTTTTTTCAATGCACTTTTGACATTTCTTTAATACCGCGCTGAAGAGTGTTCCGATTAATATTTGATAGTAAATTCCGCAGGCATATACGTAAACTGCAGATGCGATAGGACCTCGCCATAGGGCAACTGTAATATAAATGTTAGATATAATACTCCCGTTACTTTTGGTCCTCAAATATTTGAACACTTCATGTTTGGCCATCCGCTCGCTTCGCTCGCTCCGGGGGCGCAACCAACATAAACTAACCAAAACTAAAACCCAGCGCATGAAAGCAACTACATTTATATAACAGTCGCCCTATGGCGAAGTCCGATCGCGTCTGCAATTTACGTATAAGCATCCCGTACGCATACACAGTAACAGCACCCGCGCTAGCGCCTCGCCATAGGGCGACTGCAATATAATGCTGGAGCGAGTGAAGCAAGGGCGCAACCAACAAAAGCTAACCAAAACCAACCCAACACATGAAAGGCAGTTACATTTATATTACAGTCGTTCTATGGCGAGGAGCTAGCGCAGGTGCTGTTACTGCATCCAGCACACGTTGTTCAAGTATGCACATTTTCAGGGGAATCGAATTCCATAGCTTTCTCATTTTTTATATGTTGAGAAAACTTTTTTGCCAGGTTGACGTTTTTTCCGGAAAATTATCAAAATAATCGTTGGCGGCCCTCTCTGCATTTCTTTGCTTGTTAATATAAGTCACTAACATGTTAAACTTTTCCACGTTTGAGAACATTTCCGCCATTTCACTGGATACTAACGATTTTTACCAACACAATAAAATATGCAATTAAATGAATCTTACAGCTTCAACATATCAACGCCAATAAGAAGAAAAAAAGTTGATGATGGTGTCTCAAAACCGAAACGTTAAAATTAAAATCTGAATGCAGGGATACGTTGCTCTTAAAAAGTTTTCCTAATAATGTTTTTACAGATTTTAAAAATATTTCGAAATAAGAAATGGCACTTCGAAAATGTAAAGTTTTAATTCGTGATAATATCTAAAAAACGAAAAAAGATAGAGACGTCATCAAATTGGATTCACAATTGAATGACCTACAAATTTCCCCATTTAACCATCTTTCTATCTCTTATAGTTTCCTAGATCCCAATACATTCCCTACCAATTTCGGACATGTATATTTAAAATTAAAATTTCAAAATGTTTTTTATTGACCGAAGTAAACAATTTTGAAATATTCGAGGTCTGAGGTGAACTTTTGGGACAATATATATTCCAAGATTTTTAACACCTGACAGATAAATGTTTGGTATCGGTACTTACTTCTTCCATTTCTATACATAACTATCATTCGGCTATGTCTGAGACTATTTCTAGTTGGAGCATGTTTGTCTCCTAAAGTTCTAGAAGCGATGTTCTGTGGAACTGTTGTCATTAGGCATATTGCTTGAGTCGGATTTAGAAGTTGTTCATCTAACCTGTAACAAGGTAATTACCTTTTGTTGTATAATATTAAAATAAGTTCTATGAGAAAAGGGGAACGAATATGTTCGCCTAGCAGATCATTGTTTTTCCGAATCCTTTAGACCGGCCAATGTGACGAGGTTATAAAAGCATTAAACTGAGAAATGGATATATCGATCATTCCACTGAGAAAAATAAGAAAATATCAGCAGAAATTCTTAGTGAAAATTTTTGTTATTAAAGTAGGTAAGTAATCAAAATATTGCAACATTTTTTTTACTTTTTTTATACTCCTCTTACATTGTATGATCAATTAGAATATATCTGTTTGTATCGCATTGATTTGTTCTATTTTTAATTGGTTATGGACTGATTATCAATATGTATCAAATATGAAAATCATTATATTACTTAATTTTCAGCATGACACGGTAGAGAGTACAAATAGTATTAAATAAGTTTGATAACAACAACAACAACACTGTAGCACTACAACCCTGGGTGGCTCTTGGCTGCTTGAACCACCTCTCTCCATCGAGTGCTGTCTAGGGCAATATTTTCCCAGTTATCAATTCCCATTATTTGCAAGTCTTTGCGGATGTTGTCTCTAAATCTCAGCTTAGGTCTTCCCAGCGGTCTCTTTCCTGTTGGGGCTTCCTCCCATATGTTCTTTATAAGCCTTTTGTTGTTACTACGCTGGACGTGGCCGATCCATCTTAGTCGGTTGGATTTTATTTCTTGTACTATACCGTCTTGTATATGTTGATTTTTGTTGACCTTGCAATATATGTGGACTTCAGCATCTCCTGCACAGAGAAGAAACATTTGTTCCCTGGGTTATTCGGTGTTTTCCTTCATATTATTGTCCGCTGTTATCAGAGATATTTTGATAGAATAAATATTATTAAAAAATAATTTCAGTTTTTTGAGTGGTCAAAATAAAAAAAAAACATAAATCCAACTATTACGAACTCTCAGGCACACAGATTAGTATATTGTCACGACTAGTTATCCGTGACGACACGCCTGGGATGGGGCGCAGGTTATATAGCTCAGATTATGGATCGATCTGCCTCAGGTGAGAAGAGATAATAAAGAAGGCACTTCGATAAAACAAAAACATCTATTGGTCAAAGACTTAATGAGTTTACAATATACCTGATTACTAAGACACGCATGTCTTTTCGGTTGAGGTATAGTTTGAATTGTTTATAGATTTTAGAGGGGTGTGACATTAAAAACAAATATTAATTACGATTACTTTTAAAACAGCAGTTCAAGCGCTAAGGATTTTGGGCACATATATAAAAAGTAACTGAGTTAAATTTTATAGCCGGAAGTAATTAAGTTGGTTTTTAATTATTTTAGTAGAATCAGATAGTTGAGAAATCCGCTGGAAGATCACGGTTATATGGTAAGATAGGAAAATGCAATGTATTCGGTTCCAAGCCAACTAATTTAGAGTAGATTCCACAGATCAACAGGTGAAGAATGTTAATTTTCAAACGGCAATATTTCGAAATGTGTTGAATTTAAGGAAGGGTGTGAGGGCTGGCATATAAATGCTCTTTGATCAGTCGTAGACTTCCCCAACTATCCCGAAATTGAATTCCTCAGTGCCAGGTCTGACATTTCGCCAACGCGAAGTGAAACGAATATTCAAAAGCCTAGACACTAACACGGCCACAGGACCGGATGGCGTTCCCGCAATAGCGCTTAAGAAATGTGTTGCTGAACTAACAGCTCCACTATGCAGCTTTTCTCCCTAGCATGCTGCTAGCTGGAAATGGGCTCAGGTATAACCAATCCCGAAGAAAGGTAAAAAGATGCTTCCAAACAACTACCGTCCAAATGTTTTAGTCCCCATCATGTTCAAAGTCATGGAGAAACTGATCAAGGAACAGCTTGTAAAATATCTCGAATCGGCAGGCACCATAAGCGATCGCCAGTATGGTGTCCGCAAGTACAGATCAACGGGAGATCTGATTTACGTGAGCTACCTGTGGAGCAAAGCCATCGAGAGCTACGGCGAATCTCGTGAAGTGGCTCTCGACATATCCAAAGCATCTGATAGGGTGTGGCATGACGGATTGTTAAGCTAATTGACAGCATACGGACTACCATCAGCACTGCTTCTATAGCTTTCCAATTTCTTAAGGAATCGAAACACTGCATCACTGTGGAACTCACTCCCAGGACATCTGGTTCCCCCTAATTACAACCTACAACTGTTCAAGAACCGTGTCAATCAACATCTTTGCACACACACCGCTCGTCGAGCGCCATAGGATCTCCCTTTAGTGTGTGTGCCACTGCCATAAAAAGAAATCCGAGTTGGTATTAATGGACATCTCTCGGAGGAATTTAAAATCAATGCCGGAGTTCCTCAAGAGTGTATATTATCTCCCACACTGTTCCTGCTCTATATGAACGATCTCTGAGACAGGACAAATAATTCTATTTACAGCTTTGCAGACGACAGCAGTTTTATGTCCTCATTCATGTAGCGGACTCCAATGACCGCTGCTCGTTTCCAACGTGTGCGAGAAAATCAGATCAATGAGGATATGAACTCCATCGTGGAGTGGGGTGAGGAAAACAATGCCGAGTTTAATGCAGGAAATACTCAAACAGCTGTCTTCTCAAACAAAGCAAACACCCCAGGACCTGACTTATCAATGACAGGACAAACACTGACTCTGGCCTCATCCATAAGCTTGCTGTGCATCAACGTAGAAAACAACATGACTTGGCTTAATCACGTCTTCAAAATCGCCATGGCAACAGCACAAAAGCTAGGAGCCCATAAGCTTGCTGGGCATCAACGTAGAAAACAACATGACTTGCCTTAATCACGTCTCCAAAATCGCCAAGGCAGCAGCACAGAAGCTAGGAGCACACTCTAGAGCAATAAGTTGTATACACCTCATCAACTCTTACTGCTCTATAAGGCCCAGATAAGACTATCTCTGGAATACTGTTCGCATGTGTGGAGATCGGCACACAAACACTTGCTAAAAATATTGGACTCCATACAGAGGAGAGCAATCCGTCTTGTGGATGACCCAAAATTGACTAAAGATCCTGATAGCCTTGAACATCAAAGAAAAGTGGCGGGCCTACCTCTTTACTATTGATACTACTACGGAAGATGTTCGAACGAGTTGGTACTTATGATTCCGCCCAGAATTGTGCCAAACAGAAACACCCATCAGACACAAGCTGTTCATCAACATACAATTCAGTTGAGAACACTTAGGATGTCGTTGTTACGGGACTCTTTTATCTGGAAGACTACCTCGCTCTGGGATAGACGTCCGAGTAACGTCTTTGCCGAAAACTACAACCTACAGCGCTTTAAGTCCAACGTCCACCGTCTTCTCCGCACACGCACTGCTCGTTAAGTGGTATAGCGTTTTCCTTTTGTGTGTGTGTGTGCCGAACATTAAAAAAATAGAATCAAAAAAACTTATATAGGGTAATTGGAAAACCGATTAAAAAACTGATGATGTTTTTGAAGTGAAAACTTCTTTAGGCGTGTTTAGCACATTGTTCCTGGGTATTGAATCAAATTGAGACGCCACAACACATGGGTCTTTAACAATTATTCAGGTAAAAGTAACTGGAGTCGACTTCAGCCAAGCGAGAGAGGGAAACAGTCAGTAGCAAGGCATGTAAAGTCTTATCTGGATTACCGTGTACATCTCGTCAGTCTGTAATATATTAATTCGAATAATCCTAACTGCCGAATTATAAACATAAAAACAAAATAATTAACTATATTAAATAATAATATGTATTATGCCGTATACTCGTTTTCGACAAAAGCGTTCGAGTGAGATGGTGGCTCAGAGGTAGGGTGCTCGCCTAGCGTACGGGAGGAAACTGATTCAATGCCCGGCGTCTTCCTTCAAGAAACTTTTTTAAATATTATTTAGTTTTTAATATCGTTTTTTTGAAGTTTTCACTTCTGTCGTTCGGTCTTAAACACCCATCGTCTATTTTTTTTTTAAATAATCTCTGATCTTTAAAATTTTGGATTTTCAAATCAAACTTTACAGCTTTTGTATTGGCAATAAAATCGAATAGGTAGACGTTCAAAATATATGAACATCCTCGTGCATGATAACCGCCACACTTCAATTGAATTAAAATCACGAATGGAGATTTTTACTTCAATATTTTGATAAGGTTTTAATTTGGTTAATGGATGAATGTTACCTATTTTGTACAGATCCGTTATTATTCCCGTTGGAATACTTCCCGTTGGCATCTTTCTTATTATCACTAGGGTAACTGTGCGGTCGAGTTGAATATTCATCTATGGTATCCTTGCGATCTGTGTTCTTATTGCTGATTGTCATAGTGCTGTATATATTCTAGAACAAAAAAAAATACTAAAAAAATTATTAAAATAGAAAATAAATGCTTTTATTAAACGCCTCTCAATAATAAAATTTGAACTTGAAGGGTTACGAAGTCGTTAACAAGTTGCCACAAAGAGAGACTTAATAATATTGATTGGCATGCTACAAAGAGAATAGCTAAACTAGCTCTTGGAAACTACGAGCCCAGAATCATATCATTTGGCCCAGACAATATTTTATTTCTTACTTTATTTTAGAAATCATTGGTAATCACATTAGCCAAACTTATTGAATCAAGCTATTATCATTTTAATTTGAGACAATTTTATAATCATTTTTTATTAAAATTAATTTTAGAAAACTAAAGGTATATCAATAACTAAATTGAATAATATAACAATGAACCATTTCGTTTTAACCAATAATTATATGAGGATCGGTGATTTCACCACTGTGTAAACACCACTATTTTGCTTCAGTACTGCTTGAATTCGCCTTGGCATTTTATCTACTAACTTTTTGCAATCTTCAGCAATAAACAAGTTTTAAAATTAAGTTAGCTCTCCTTCTAGCAGGTCTAGCATGAAATTTTGTTAGTATAGCCCCCCCGTCGCCGCAGACGCCTCAATCGACGCCGGAGGACTACCCGCCAAAGGGGGCAAAGTTTCGGGGTGTCACGCCCAATTCTCCAAAAGTCGTTAAAATCGTTAAAAACACAATATTAAAGAATATTAATATTCGTACAAATTAAATTCCTCCAAGAAATTCCCATGATGAACTTAAATTCCCTTAAATTTGAGGGAGATTTCCCTGATTTGGCAACTCTGCCCGACGTCACAGGAGTTTTTTTTCGGTGCCACGAGCTACGACTGTCACGCCCAAAAACATCTATTTTGGGGTCCCACAGAAAAAAATGAGTTATTGAACTGCTTTTGTCATAAATAAATAATGTAAATAAATATGTACCAATATTAGATCGAACCTTGGATCGAACATATATTTATTTAAATTATTAACTCTACAAAAATACAAGAACGCAAATATTAACAAAACAAAACAAAAATTAAAACTAACCCAAATAATCTATAACAGAATCAAAAAATAAAACATAAAATACTATCCGCTAATATAATAAACTTATTATTTAGTTTATAACATAACTCATAAAAACGTAAGATAAGTGACACAAAATCATAAGTTAAAAGTAGTTTTAGATTACCAAACAAAATTCACTTCATTTTTGGTAACTTAAACTATAAATTAATTCTAATATTGACTGGGCCAAATGAATGATTCTGGGCTGGTATATGCTACTAGCATAGGTATATCAGTAGTTTCTTGGTAACCGTACCAAAGTTAAAATTTCTCTGGGCATTTCATTATGTTTTGCATTATATTTCCTATATCTTAATTCCTAAGAAGATAATAGTTCTAATGAATAACATTTTTTAAGCTGCTCAGACAAATTCGCGGATGTAATGATGCAGGTCGCGGTCACCTTCAGCATGTAATATAAATTGCCTTGCATTTATGTTGTTAGGATGTATAAAATCCT
>MU187653.1:20570-39449 GCA_016904865.1 Pissodes strobi | reverse complement strand
CATTATAAGCAAGTATTGTAAAAGTAAAATATAATATAAAACTAATAAATGAAGCAATTAATGATGCATTACAATTAGTAAGTGTCGAAATATTAAGATGTCAGTCGTTTGTTACTTTCATGATTAACAAAAGAAAAAAATCAGTTTTATCCTTATCATCAAAGCAGACTGCTGTAAATAGGTATGTCAAATAAATACAAACTTCATATTTTCCATGCGTTTTGTTGATATTATGGACCGATGAGTCCATATTTACAACATCAAACAAAATATTTAATAGAAAAAACACGCATTACAGGAGCAGTGAAAATAAAAGAGAAATCGTGGAAGTCAGAAAAATCTGTAAAGGTTTGGTGTACTATTTGGAGGAACAAAATTATTGGTCCCGTATTTTTGAATCAAAATTTGAATTAACAGGTTTACTTAGAATTGTTGATTAATATCCCACCCTTCTTGAAAATGAAATACGAGTATTTTAAGGAGAACGAGCAAACTTAATTTGTTAGCAAGGTGGTGCACCTTATCACAGGGGTCAGGCAATAAGAAACTATTTCAATGAACATTACAGAAAGTGGATTATGGAAAACGTCAGTTATGCTTGGCCATTAAATAGTCCAGACCTTTAAGATTAATAATTGAATCATGGAAGTGTCAAAGGGGATAAGGGCTATTTTTTGATATATTGAGGTTTGGCCTTAAAAACATCGTATGTGCCCTGCTACATCTCCCAAGAAAGGGAATGTGTGCCTATTGTTAAAGCTTATGAATTACTCTAAAAGTTGTTGCTTCTCGTATGTCCACAGGTGAACGTTAGTGAAAAGGGCTACACGGAGGCGTCTGTCAGTGAGTCGGCGTTAGTTTACGTTTGCAGTTATTATTTAATGTTTAAAAAAGGGTGAAAATCAGCACTTATAGGTTCTTCCAGAAAACGAGAGAATCAATGTAGGGTATATGGAAAATGCGAAAAGGTGTGTTGAAACTGAAAAAGCGGGAACCATCCCGAGAGGTTAGTGCATAAATGAAGCCATTTTGAATTCAAATTCAAGTTCAAATTTTTATTCATGATAAGCATACACAACTGCATTTTCACAAGTCATAAAATATACTTAAATAGTAGTTAAAATCACAACGATAGTTACACTAAGTAGGTCCTAGTACGGCATTAAGACGAATTCAAGAACGAAATCAGACAATACAATATAACAATTACAAAATACAATCCTGATAAATACATCCAAAGAACATTTCCCCCTTTTCCTGTATCATCACATCATAATCCACTAAGTGCCTCATCAACCGAAAAAAAAACAAGTCAAAAATTCATGCCACTCAGCAAGAACTCCTGCTCACTATAAAACGCTTTAGACTTTAGATATTCCTTGATTTTGTGTCCAAAAAGTTTAAAGTCCAATCGTTTTACCACTTGTGGAAGAGCGTTATAAAATTTTATTCCAAAGTGATTTAGTCCATCTCTGACCTTGGCGGTTCTACTATATTGTATGGTAAGATTGTTTCTCCCCCGTGTATGGTAAGCGTGCATTTCACAGTTATTAATGTTCTTTTTGACGTGTAGCAGGCAGTTTAGGATGTAGATACAGGGGAAGGTAAGTCTACAACAATCAGAGTACCCAATACCAGTCATCACCCTCATGCAACGCCTCAGGGCAGCAAACACCTTAACCGCGTGAGATGAGTGTCCCCAACACAGCACGGCGTATGCCATGTGAGAGTGAAAGTAAGCATGGTAAGCATTCAAGATCACTCCCTGAGAAACAGAAGTCCTCAAATTACGCATCATATAAATGCCCCTATTAAGTTTTCTTGATAGATCGTTGACATGACGTTCCCACGTTAATTTAGAGTTCAAGACTACTCCCAAAACTTTACAGGATCAGTATTAGTACTATTAGGACTAAGTGCGAAGTTCAGTGATTGAGTTTTAGCTTCATTTATACTAAGTTCGTTACAAAGCAACCAGTTGTGGATTATCGACTGCATATCCCTGACCATATGAGTAAAAGTTGCTCCTGATCATTGGAGCTATTAATTGTTGTTGCATCGTCAGCAAACGCTTATGTCGTTCATATATCAGGAATAAGATGAGGCCCAAGACAGAGTCCTGGGGCACACCATGCTTTACTGATTCAATTTTGGATGTAGGAGACATATTGCCGACGATTTGAGCAGTAGGGCTTTTTGCAAAGAACATATTTTGTTTTTGCATGCCCTCACTGGATGCGACACTACATCGGCACTATTCAACAAAGGAAAACTTCAGGTTATGACAATGTTTGAGAAACATCCCGATTTGACTCACTCGGCTCAAATATTTGAAGCAGAAAACTGCTCGCCAGGTACAATATTTCAGAACGGAAAGCGTTTTCTGTTAGCTATGTATGATGCTCCAAAAGTGGAAGTGAACCTTGACAAATTTAGATACAGTCAGATACACCCAATTCATTAAGGCTACACGACTTAATAAACCTGTTTAATTGTCATCCCTTCCACCTACCAGTGAAGCAGCTCGACAGCATATTTATCGGGTCTACTACCAAGTACAGATTTGGCTAGGGAAAAATCTACAACCCGAAGAATGGGGTCGGGATTTAAAAAACGACATATTACAGCCGAAAACAACACTACTGCCACCTGCTCCACACGAACTATTAAATACAATATACCGTAATTGTAAAAAGGGTGCGCAGTGCGGGTGTAGAAAAGTCGGGCTGCCATGCTCCAAAGTTTGTGGTCAGTGTTACGGACAGGCATGCCTGAACCCGTCAACAGAGTTGCAAAACATCGAAGACTTCAGTGACCTTGAGCCTGAAGAGGTTTGCCAACAGACATAGAGCCAACAGATATAGAGGAAGCATCTGACGAAAATAATGTGTTGATGGAGGTGCTAGTAGAACTTGACGAAGACGAGGAGGAAGGTAAGGAAACATAAGGCGTGTAGCGCCAGGTGCAAAAAATGATAGATTAATGTTAAAAAACTTTTCCTGAGATCGAAAGCATGGATTAGGCCTAATGGGGATACCATGTCAAAAAAAAAACGCGCCTTGCATTCTACTACAAAAGTGGTGTGGAAAAGAATGTATTTTTTGTTATTAATTATTTATTATATATTTTTTTATAAATAAACAAATTTTGAACGGCTTTAATATTGGGAATTTAATTTTCCAGATTAATGAAAATGCTTTTATATTTATAGGTCTGCAGTATAATACAGTATTACCTATTACGAATGCGCGCTCTCGCTTTATCATGCTATATCTCGAAAACGGTTCTTCGTACGAAAAAAATGTATATGAACATTTTTTTAGAGAATACTACTTTACGTAAGTTTTGTTATGGGTTCTTACGACGTCAGATGCACTGGAAGCGAGATTTTCGCGAAAAAACGATGTTCATGACCTTTGACCTTCGATATCTCAAGACGCACAAGGGTAAGCATATGAGATTTTTTTGTGCTTCATTAGAACATCAAAACGAAGGTCTCTGCAAAAAATCAGCTTGTTCGGCCTCATTCCGCAGAGGAAGTTTTATTTCTCTGGAGTATAACCCAACCCTGTTTCTGTTTACGTTTGTTAAGAATTTTAATGTTTCTTTTCAATTCATCATTAAACCATGGTAATTTATATTTTATGTGGATTATCCTTAATTATTATAATTATTTAAGTTTTTTGGGGAAATCATGCATTCAGAATTAAATTTATACAAATTTCATATCTTTTATGTGGAGAGAGATCCCTATTATCCAGAAACGTCTAGTCAGCACTATCTCCAACCACTCAAACCAAATCAAAAAGTCCCTCATCGGTGAAGGGCCTATAGATAACCATAGCGTTAGGACCCTGTGGTTTTAGTTCCTTTATTCTAACTTTAAGAGAGATAGCTGTGTGGTCAAACAAACCTGGCTCAAGCCCACCCACATCACAAACACCAGTCCCTAAGTTGGTAAATATGTTATCAAGACATACATCATTTAGTACACTCTGTGACAAATTTTAGTAAGCCGCACCACTATACCTTCTCTCATGTCCAGACTATCCAATATCTCTGCTAGCTTTCTTAGGTATATTTCAAAGTCCCCATCTGGAGAGCGGTATAAGGTACAGATCTGGACGTTATTACATGTTATACCTGACAACTCAAAGTCAAGTTTCTGAGATAAAACAGCACTAGAAAGGATAAAGAGGCTGTAACCTGGCCCCTCGCTGCCAATATTGCACCCCTCCCCCCGTTTTTCTAGAAGACCTACAAAAGCCAGAGACCGGAACAAAATCATCGATATTCAGCATTGCAGTTCATAAGTCTCCAAACAATGCTCGTTAAGGCATACAATATTACATTTTTATTCTACGAGAAATGCCTATTGGATGCTTGATGGATTTAATAAATTTGACGAATTTAGTGAGGCACCCACCTGCCCATCTGATGTGTCCTCACTCAAGCCGCTGGAATTTGGACAGCGTTCTTTAACGTATGCTTCGTACGTTTAAGTGGAATATCCGAATTGTACTCGCGCCCCTCGCTAAGTACAATCCATCATCCGTGCGGTCTAAGTTTGGTTCACATTACTGGCTCTGTCGTAAAAAAATGTTTCTCCCTGCGGGATGGCTTGATCTTCCAGGATCAACATGTATGCCTTGAACGTTCAATGTACTGGTTGCGGTTATCTCTTCTCATCTTGAAGGAATCCACCTGAGAGACACTCAGCGACCTTAATCTCACAAATCCCTCAATGATTAAATCATTATCAATTTTCCTTTGATATTAGTTTAAGATTTTTTTGAAAATACCCTATTACACAGATGTTTTGCAAGCTTATAGGTGCTTTGATTATCCCACTGAATAAATGATTGAGCAAATAGTTTGTCCCTCACAACGCAAAATTCATTCGTGCTCTCAAAGCTAGCGATATCTCTATTAAGTTTTTGGAGACATAATTTCAAGAAGTCACTCTACTTCTGAATTAACATGTTAAGTGATATTTTCCTTGGAAAGGATGTAAGTATCTAATGTAACTTTCTCTTTGTAGCTTTCCCGCAAATGCAAGCTGCAGTGTAAAAGTATAAACTACGAAAAACGACCAGTCCTATTTAAAAAGTTTTATGCTGAGAATTCAAAAGTACAAGGTACATATCTAATGGAACTTAGCCACTTGACCAGAATTAAAAGGCACCGTAACGGCTCCTACGAGGATTCAAAGGAAAGTCAAAAGCAAACCACTACAGTCAGCTATACATTATCTGGTGATAATAATGAATTTGTTTGCGTGTGTAAGAAAACTTTTGCAGACAAATTTGGTCTGTCCTATAAAAAATTGTTTCCAAGAAGAAATGAGAAACTTGTTACAATGATAAGCGGACAAATCACATGAAACCAAAATATTCTGCCTTTGATACGAGAGTGTATTATAAAGCATGTTAATTCTATTCCGTGGCAAGAAAGTCACTACGCAAGAGCAAAATCGACTCAGCAATATTTAGACTTTTCAAATCTTTTAAGAAATTGTACTGCACTGGGGTTACGTGCAAATTTTACAGTTCAACATTTAAACGAGAATTCCCAAACCTTAGATTGCATAGGCCAAGAGTCGACACCTGCAACTAACCCAAGGCATACACAAAATGAAGAAATAAAACTTTTTACAAACAAAAAAGTCCTGCAACCAACGGGAATCAAACCCGAGCCGCCGGCATGACAAACAAAGATTCTGTCCATTACACCGCATGAAAAGACTTTGCTGAACCGCAACCACATGGGTAATTCTCATAACGTCGCGCCGCGCGCAGTATTTTACCATCGGGAACGAATTTACACCGGCGCGACCTAGCCGCGATTGCCGTGAGACGGCTGAAAACACAGAAAAAAAATCGTGATCTGAAATCATTTCAGGAAACACGAAACTTTTATGAGGAAAAGGTTATGTTAAATAATGAACATTGGATATTGTGGGCGGGAGGAGGTGGATTAATTGTCAGCTGGGGGTTCAAATTGATCAAAAAATGCGAATCATATAAACGATATCAGGAATTTTGAAACTTTGGTGGATGCTAATATTTATAGTGATACTTACGAAAAAAATTGTCAGCTGCATGTATGTGGGTGGCAAAGTTGTCAGCTGATGCAATGAAGATCGCACGCCTGCCTTTCGGCGCATCTACCTGGATTTAAACATAAGCCGGCTTTACAAAGCTGCACTGAGGTTACGTACAAATTTTACAGTTCAACATTCAAGCGAGAATTCCCAAACCTTGAATTCTATCGACCAAGAGTGGACACCTACAACTTATGCGACAAACTAAACTGTGAAATCCGGGCTAATGTAGAACACAATAACTCCACTAAAGATAAACTTGAAGTTCACGCACCGCAAGGCCGAACAAGCTCAACAACTTTTGAGGCAAAATTTCAGCTGTTCTCAAGAAATCGATAGTAACGTATGTGTTTTATCAATGGATGTAGAACAGGTTTTATTTGTGCCCACATTAATACACTCAGATATTTTTATCTTTCGCAGCTCTCATGCTTCAACTTTGGTATCCATATAGGAGAGACCAGAACGGCCTTTATGTGTTTGTGGCATGAGGGATTAGCAAGACGGACGTGGTTCCAATGAAATTGCTTCTTGTTCGCTCTATCTTCTGAATGAAGGTGTTCTGACTTCCAAGTCAAATTTGATAATATGGTCTGTTAACTGTGCAGGTCAGAACAGAAATAGGGTAATTCTTTTTATTTTGATATTTTCGGTGGCTTAGTTCGGTCCAGTGAACAAAGATTTCTGGTTAGATTGGGTTAGTTTGGGTACGGTGAACAAAGATTTCTGGTTAGTGGGCATAGTTTCATGCCATTCGACCGCGATTTTGCCCTAATAGAGAAAATAAAAAGAGTAAAGAATCCTTTGGTTTCGGCTGTTCTCTCTGAAGTAACAGAGTCTGCTAAGTATACTCCACCCTTTAATCGTTATGTCTAATACATAGAGAAAGCAAAAATGGGAATACTGGATTCTGGGATACCTACTAAGGAAGCAGCAAATACTTATTTCAGTACTGCTAGCTTTAAAATAAGCAAAGTTGTTGTTCGATAATAAGAAAAAGTGCCTTAATACCAAAGACATATAACTAAAGCATAGCCTAAAGAAAACTATAGCTGCGACACTTAAGCGCGGCACCTTTGAGAAGCGAGGACCAACTTTATCACTATGTAGTGGGGAGGAAATAAATAAATCTAACTTGACGTCAACCCCCCGGCAATCATTAGTGAAGTGAGCCGTACTAAAATTTTTTGGGACGTTATATACTAAAATTGTTACTCTCCCGTATTATTTTATTTAAACTTTCATCACAAAATATATGATTTATAAAATACTGTTTATTTCGAGTAGAGAATAACCATTTTTTGATCCAAAAAGCTGCATAAATAGAGCCGGATGTTTATTTAAACATTACACCTGAAATAAATAGTTAGAAATGTTTTTTGAAGTGAAATTAAGAATGGCGAATGTAGATTACTTGTAGTAAGTACAGCATTCTTGAATGCTGAATATAAATATAATAGAATATAAGCTCCAAGTTAATCTTTAAATATCAACAAGATCTATACACAACAAAAGTTTTTTTATATGAGATTTTATTATGCACAAGTAGTTACGGTTTTAGACGAACTTGTGAAGATCTGCAATAATAATTTTGAAAATTTTGATTTATCTAGTTGTTCTCTTCTAAGCTAAAAAAAGATCTTATATAAGTACATAATTTTGTTTTATATAGATTCTTAGCAACCTGCACAATTTTATAAACGTATTATGTACGATTTTGCATATTTTTTCGTAACAGGTTTTTCATTTTATTCGCTAGATAAAAATATTGTCAAGATGGTGAAATGAAAGTAAATTTTTGATCTGGCTATAGTTCACTAACTAGTTTATGCATGAAGTGCACAATTACGCTAAATCGGAGCAACCTGTACCGTGCGTTCAATTTATCTTGATAACATTTTGATTCGCTGTAACTCTTTGTTTTTATTGATATCAAGTTAAACCAAAAAGCAAAATGTAGGGTTGGTACTACATTTTTGGAATCTCTAGAGAAGTCTAAACACATTTCGTGTATAATATCTTATACCTATCTTTCTTTAGGTGTTTACGAAATATTGACAGTTGAAAGTCGTGCATTTTGACATTTTGATAGGCTTTAAAATCTAAACCGCATGAGAGCAAAGAAAACGGTTTGCATATTCCTGTCTTAGGTTTTCATGAGCTATCAAATGACAGTAACTTTGAATTTAACCCGCGAATAAAATTGACCGGAACTTTTAAACCTCCGGTTAAATTGAAAGCCAGTGTCATTCGATACCTTATGAAAACCTAAGATAGAGATGTGCAAACCGTTTTCTTTGATCTCGTGCGGTTTAGAGCCTGTCAAAATGCCCGACTTTCAACTATCAATATTTCGTAAACAGCTAAAGATAGGTAAAGGATATTATACACGACATGTGTTTTGATTTCACTAGAGAGTCCAAAAATGTAGTAATATACAGGGTGTTCTATTTAAAAAATATATAAAGTAGGCTTTTATGTCAGAAAATAATTGGTGTTTGTATTATATGTAATCTAGGAAAAACTTGGCTACCAACCCTACATTTTGCTTTTTTGTTAACCTTGGTATCTTTAAAACCAAAAAAGGTACAGCGAATCAAAATTATATCAAGGTGCTGATCAAATCTGAAATAATGGATATATGTGGATAACGACTTTTACGAAAAACAACCAGCAAAAACAATGTTTTTGAGACTTACGCCTTTATGGTAGAATACGAACTGTTTATTGTCAAACGAAATGTTTTGCTCTTCCTTATCTTCCACATAACCACAACCTGGAAAATACTCCCCACCAAACCGAAAATTTCGTATATCTAGATAATTACTAAATAACTAAGATAAGAAGATGCAAATCGTTTCGCGCTAAGTTAAACAGATCAAATTCTTTAAATGGAAAGGAGGCTATTCGACATGCTACATGAAATTTATCTAGAATTTTTAGAAGAATTCGAAAATCGGAAAATATGTCCCGCTCTTTTGAGACCTTTTGTATTGAAATATAATTCAATTATATTGTCAAACTGAAATCAACATGGCTAAATGATGAAATGGTTGTAAGACTAATAAAAAAAATAAAAACATGTTATTTCTATAAAATGTGTATACATATGAAGGGTACAGGGGAAAAATGATCTAAGCGCCATTTCCATAGGAAACTTTTTTATTATTGACTTCACAGAAAATTTTATTCTTGATAAAAGTTGGTGTTTGAAAAAGAACTAATTTTGACAATGCTAAATTAAAGATAAGTTATACAGGGTACTCAATAAATACAAAAATGATGGTTAAAAAATCAAAAACTTAGGAATATCGGAAAACCTTCTACAGAAAAATAAAGCTCGTATTAAGATAAAAATAAAAGTCAAATACCATTTTTTCCAAAAGTGCACCGCACAGTTGCGGAGAAAATCCATTTCAATTACTGAAAAAACCCGCTTTTTCTTAATTTTGTCCTTATTTTTTTCAGCAACGATGCACTTTTGGAAAAAATGGTATTTGACTTTTATTTTTACCTTAATAGGAGCTTTATTTTTCCTGTAGAAGCTTTTCCGACATTCCTAAGTTTTTGTTTTTTTAACCACTATTTTTGTATTTTTTAAGTACCCTGTAATACTTAGTCTTAATTTAACATTGTCAAAATTATTTTTTTTTTCAAGCACCAATTTTTATCAAGAATAAAATTTTCTGTGAAATCAATAGTAACAGTTTCCTATGGAAATGGCGCTTAGATCGTTTTTCCCCTGTACCCTTCGTATATATGTTATGAATGTTTCCATATTATTAATTTTCGATTATTTTTGGGCACTTTAAATTTTGTAACCTATTATGATACGTTTTAGTCAGTTTTGGTGCTTTTAGTTAGTTTGGGTTAGTTCAATCAGCTTTCGTTTAGTTTTAATTTATTTTAGTCATTTGAACCCGGTTCCGATACATTATAACCAATTTTTGATATTTTTGGTTAGTTTTGGTTAGCCGCCAAAACTGGGTCGTTCAATCAACTATCGATTACTTTCGGTTCCGATATTACCAATTTTAGTGTTTAGGATAGTCGCCAAAATTGAATTGATCTGGGTTAGTTTTAACTTACTTAAGATTATTTTTAAGCTATTCCGATACGTTTTAGCCCGTTTTGGTACTTTTAGTTACTTTTGGTTAGTCTTTCAATCAAATTTTGGTTACTTTCAATCTATTTTAGTTATTGAATTAATTCAAGTTAGTCGTCAAAATTCGCTTAATTTTGGTTAGTTTTAACTTATTTTAATATTTTTAATCTGTTACGATACGTTTTAGCCCTTTTTGATGCTATTGGTTAGTTTTGGTTTGTCGTTCAATCGACTTTCGGTTAGTTTCAGTTAGTTTTAATTTAGTTTAGTAATTTGAATCGGTTAGGATACGTTATAACCAATTTAATTGTTTTTAATTAATTTAGGTTAGTCGCCAAAATTCGGTTGATTTGGGTTAGTTTCAACTTACTTTAATAATTTTAATCTGTTACTATATGTTTTAGCCCTTTTGGTGCTTTTGGTTATTTCTGGTTAGTCGTTCAATCGACTTTCGGTTAATTTCAGTTAGTTTTAATTTATTTTAGTCATTGGAACCGGTTCCGATACGTTATAACCAATTTTAATGTCTTTGGTTACTTGCCAATATTCGGTTAATTTGGGTTAGGTTTAATTTACTTTACTTACTTTACTTTTGGTTTGTCATTCAATCAACTTTCGGTTACTTTCAGTTAGTTCCAATTTATTTTAGTCATTTGAATCGGTTCCTATACGTTATAAGCAAATTTAATATTTTTGGTTAGTCGCTTAAATTCCTTTCGTTTTGGATAGTTTTAACTTATATTAATTTTTGTAACCTATTACGATAGGTACGTTTTAGCCTGTTTTGGAGCTTATGGTTACTTGTACTTTTGGCTAGCTTTGGTTAGTCGTTCAATTAACTTTCGGTTGGTTTCAGTTAGTTCCAATTTATTTTAGTCATTTGAACCGATTCCGATACCTTTAAGTTTAAATAAACGAAAATTTAGCTGCATAATTCTGCCGTTCTTTTCCAATTTTAACACATAAACATTAACTTATTTATATAACAAACAAACAAAACAATATATACACATACCGTCTATTTACCCAAACAACGAATCTTTTTCTATTTTAATTCCTATGAAAATTTATTGCACTCCGGCCCAGGTAAGCGCGTATGATTGGCATCGAGTTCCAACTGCGTGGTGTCTTCCCTTCACTGAGCTTCACGGAGAAAATTTGATTCCGTACCCCACTAAACGAGCCGAGTGTCGCGGCTATAGTTTTCTTTAGGCTATGACTAAAGGTAGTTATATGTCTATGCTTAATACCATGATTGATCTTTTACCCGAAGAAAGACATACAATTTTTTATAGGAATTTGTTACAGCAATTTTTTTCTTTTTGTACAACAAAACCATTTTAGTATGGTACTTTAATAAAATCATATATTTTGTTTCTTAGTTGTAAAGTTAATTCGAATTTTTTAAATATAAGAACGTTTTTTTCATATATTTTTAAATTTTGATTATTATGGCACATACGCCATTTCTATGTTTACTGTTTAGGCAAATGCGACATTTACAAACTAGTTTAAAAAGAATTGTAACTTGGTGTGGCATCATTAAGGCTGCGTCTGTTAATAAACATTATATTTTGGCCTTACTTTTACAGAAAATTGCAATTAAAACCACTAATGTGATTCTAAAAGGTTTTTCTTGATTATCTCACACACTTCTACGCTTCAATTAATATTTACTGAAAAAGATCGGCAATAAGTACGAAACGGTGAGCCGCAGACCCACCTTGTTATATTTCGTTAAACTCAGTGTTTTATGCTTTATTTTGAGCTGACATAATATGCAAGGGGTTACATTAAAACAAAGACAAGGATGCACGACATTTGACAACACAGCATCATTTTCCAACAGAAAAAATTTGGTACTAAAAAATAAATAAAACATATATTTGTCCTTTTTTCGTTGCAACCATAATTTCAAAATATTTTTGAATGCCTTAGATACGCCAATTTAAAAATAGGTCTAATTGTGAAGAAATACGCCAATAAATCCGAAATGTTGCATCACAGACATATATTATTATATATCATTGAATTCGACTCTAAAACCACGTTCTAAATATATAATAATATATAGAGTGTGCTATTCAAATTAAGAAAGTTGATGCGTGTCCATGGAAAATAGAGTACCCCGTATATACCAAAGTATATATTGTTAAAATATAATTTAAATTAAAAAACTTTTATATGGAACTTTTTCACTCTCTTGTATATTTTATGGAATAAGGTAGTGGCCTAAGATAAACGGGCCACTCTGTACAGTAATGCTAAGTTTTCTTCAACTATCACTAAAAAAACCTTAGTTATTGACACACCTTTTTAACATTTGTCAATAACCTTGCCAAAATAATGTCCCGTAAATCCAGCAGATACCATCGTTTAGTAAACAGCTTTCGGGCTAGTTGTGTCTCGAACTCTGGCTTGTCTCTTCTTGGTATTCTCAATATACAATACAAGAGGCATTTGAAAAACCCGTCAAACTGAGCATCAGAAGAAATAGCTACTTAATAATAAAAGAGAGGTAATTACTTTTCCTGACTGCTTTCTTAAAATCCTATGTATGAATAAAATTCATAAAATGTATTTAGCGATTGATAATGGCATGCCATAAAATCAGATATCTGAAGCACAAAACCCTGTAATTTGTTAAATAGATGTTTGACTGATTGATCATAAAATGTATAGACGGTAAAGCGATTAAACACTTTTTTATATACAAAAAATACAGCTACGGTGTCTATTGAATTCTCTGAAAATGATTTAAGTTGTTTAATTATAAAATACTTGGAAAAAAAATTGGACGATGACACTTTAATTTATATATTAATATGTTTGATTTAAAAATCAGAAAAACTGAGAAATAGTAAACAAATAGCAATAGAATTATAAGTCGACAGAAATTACAACACCTGTGATCGTAGTACCAAAACCACAAAAAGACACGAAATGCCATGATATAACCAACAGCCAATGACGGAACATTATTCGCTAGAATTTTATTTTCTAGGAAAAGGTAACAGATATGTAGAAGTGTCATCTAAAATACTTATTGGTCAAGAAAACTATCATAGGACCAAACGTTGTGTGTTAATTATAACACTATGGTGCTGAACGTTTCTAATAGTGTATGAAAAAAAAACGGTGTGTGCTTAAGGCCACCCGACAGAAGTGAAAAATTCAACAAAGCGATATTAGTATTATCAAATACAAGTAATTTTTCATGTTCTACATTCACAAAGTATTAATATTTACGATATATACAATTATAATTCTGTATCAATTACTTAGGTAAACCTGGCAAAGTTTGCCCAAATTGATCTTCTTCATTTGTATCATACTCGAAGAATGACACAATAATATAACTAAAATATGAGATGAATACTTTCTATTGAAATTAATTTGATAAATATATTGAAACGCCCCTGCCCCGAGGCACATTTGTTGTACCTAAAGGCAAGACTCTTTGGACGTGATCGTAACAACGATGAATGATTTATCGCCACTGTCGGCTAAGACCCTGTTCGATTGACGCTGTTTGGTAATAGGTTCTAAAGTAAATGTTTGTGAAACGATTATTTTGAATAATTACAATTTCTTAAATTAAATGACCAGTCAACAAAACACAAAAGGCCATTCTTTATACATCTATTTTTCTTTAGGTCCTTGTCAGTTTAATGAAAACGCAGTATTAATTTACATGAAATAATCGTTAACATATACTAAACATGAAAAATTAAATGAATTTATCTATTAAGAGAAAATATACAGAAGAAAGAAAAAAATATTTGCGAGAATTAAGTTACCGACATTTCAACCAGACCCTCGACCCAAGAAGTAAACCGTGATCGTTTAACAAAAAAAATAACCCGTCCAAAGTATGGGCCCTTCCGCTGCGTTCTACGCTCGATACATTCACTTTACTCATATAGGAAATATATGCATACCACTTAGTATACATACACATACTAAAGAAAATTCGTAACAAGTTGAGCGCGTATGATAAAATCTGACCAAGATGTATATAATATATGCACATTTTTAAGGTACACGCACGGAGATTATATCATAAGGTTCTTTTGGGGGTTGTCCCGAAGAGTCTTTTCGTGTCCCGTAGGCTCTATGAGTGTCCCGTAGGAATATTGTACCCTTTGTTGTATTCTTTACAAGTTGAGAGTGTAGCTGATAAGATCTGAC
Organism: Pissodes strobi; assembly: GCA_016904865.1. Lineage (NCBI taxonomy): Eukaryota > Metazoa > Arthropoda > Insecta > Coleoptera > Curculionidae > Pissodes > Pissodes strobi. Next base: position 25,050 of record MU187653.1, on the reverse strand, counting down.
CAAGACGTATATAATATGGTACATTTTTAAGATACCCCACGGAGATTACGTCATAAGGTTTATTTGGGGGTTGTCCCGAAGGTGTCTTTTCGTATTCCCGTAGGCTCTTTTCGTGTCCCGTAGGACTATTGTAGCCCAACTTGTTATTCGGTTGTTAATCGGAGATAAGAAGATTAAGTTTTCTTGAACATATTTGACCACAATCACCTCCCCGTCAGAAACCGAATCAAAACCGCGTAATTTACGAGAATCTGATCACATTAAAGCACGAGGTTTAAAAGCTCGACCCTCCCTTAAAATAATGTCCAAATATTAAATCGTAAAGAAATTAAGTAAAACTAAAGAATTTACTTATTTGTAAGGAAGTCGTCTCGACTCCCCTGTGAATTGCGCCTATTTTGAGGTTTTCGGATTTGTTCTTAATTTCATTTGGCTCAGGAAAATCACTCGTATAATTGAGCAACTATACAAGCTGTATGAGAAACTCCTCTCTTGTTGGATGTCAGAATATGTGGCAATTTTAATGGGAAGCCAGGCTTAAAATTTTGGCGAGTGGAACCTGACCACACGATAGAAGTGAAAACTTCTACAAGCGGGTCATCGTTTGTCAGAATTTCGATCCGAGGTTTCGTTGCAGAGATAAGGGCGAAAAACGGTTTCGCCCCAAAATCCACCTTTAAATTAGAGCCCACCCCGTATAGTCTAGAGTAACCCCTCATTTCGACCCCGTACCTCTTCCCGTTCTCCGGAAAATAATTATTTAAGTTTTTCCTTCTCACCCATCCTCAGGCCAAATGGTGTGGGGGTGTACGGGGTCCCGTTTTGGTCCAGGATCTTCTTTTTACCCCGGCTACATTCCCTGAAAATTTCAGCCCTCTACCCATACGGGAACATGCCATACATATCCGAGCGTGACGGCTTCGAGCGTGACGCGTGATGGTTTTACTGAATTCGATGCTCAGGAAAAAACGCAAAACGCGCCTAAAGAAGTTCTCATTTCAAAAATGTATTAAAAAGAGGCGGAAATAAGTGTACCTCATATTCCCAGCGCCCGGCTCGACCCTCTTTACCTGCTTCTCGAAGGTTTGCATGTAAAAAGTGCCTTTTTAAAGTTTTTTATAATACCAAGTGTATTCCAGTTTTGTGACAGAATTTTATTATTTTAGAATTTTTCTTTGCTAATTTGCATACCTAGGGTTGGCCTATTTCAATTGCTAATAACAATTGAATTTAAACATTGGTTTTAAAAGGTAAATCAAATTTAAGGAAAAGTGTCTTGGAGGCTCCGGGCATCGATGCCGGTACCTCGCGCATGCTAATTGAACGTTCTGCCATCTGAGGTTCGTTGTCGATAAAAATACGTGCGTCAAAAGCATATAGCATAAAAGCCCGCATAATTCCTGTTTCCAAAAAAAAAATCGAGCGGCAAAATTAGATCAGCAAATGTATTTAACTGATTAGCAAAATATTCAATATTTTAGCAGCAAAATAAATAATCCGGCTGAGAAATTGATCAGCAGAATACTCAGTATTTTGGCAGCAAAAGAAATAGTCGAATAGTAAAAATAGATCAGCAAATGTATTTAAGTGATCAGCAAAATATTTAATATTTTGGCAACAAGATAAATAATGGAGCAGCAAAATTAGATCAGGAAATGTATCTAATTGATCGGCAAAATATTCAATATTTTGGCTGCAAACTTAGATTAATAAAATTAATATTTTGGTAGCAAAAAACAATAAAGCAGCAGAATTAGATCAGCAAATGTATTTAATGGGTCAGCACAATACTCACTATTTTGGTATCAAAAAGAATAATCAAGCAGTAAAATTAGAGACGCGCAAGCGTTACGAGTACTATTTTAAACAAACCGAAACTCATCCAATCTAACCCCAACTAATCAAATTGATTTTCCCTGACATGCGCAAAGTAAGACTTATTTCGCGCTTTTAGCTTAAACGAACCGAAATTACTGGAAATGATCTCGCCCAGCTCTCTCGTACTAGCTTCAACAAACCGAAATTAACCAACCAAAACTAACTCGAACCAATCTAAAAGATTCCGCCCAAAAGTAAAGATTGCGCCTCGCACAGGCCTTTCTTCGTGCAATGATTCACACAAACACATTCATTCATTTTGCTGCTCGTTCATCCATTTTGGTGTTCGTTTATTCATTTTGCTTCTCATTCCTCCATTTTGCTACTCATTCATTTATTTCGTTGCTCATTCATCCATTTGGCTTACAAAAATATTATGATCGCTATTCGATTAAACTGCTGACCAAATTATTAATCTGCTGATCAAATATAATGTTATATTAAAAAAAAAAAACAGATAGCATATTATATAAACCGCATCTTCATATATCATTCTATTCAAAAGTACACTAACTTGTATTTACTAAAAACTTTATTGGTTGCAGTTATTTTAGTTGCCATTAATTAATGAAATAATGATGCATACAGATTGATAAAATGGCAAAGGAAACAGCAAGGCTGTTAATAATCTTAGCTAAGCCAAACAAATAACTAGATTGAGGTGTTTAAATTATCAGGAAGATCAATATTAGCGTTTTCTACACAGATGAAGCATAATTAAACAAGCCTAATACACAGTCGCATAAATAACGTTTTTCTTCAAACGTCAGTAAATCCGTCATTACTCGACTGTGTAGGCGGCCGTGAAGTTTCGTTTTTCCTCCTCGTTTTAAGCGCCAACAACTCGAGATTTATTAAACTAAAATTTGTATTTATCACTCAATTTGTGCACTGCATTTCTAAAAATCACTAATTTAGGAACAAATTGGTTATTATTTAATCGAACTTACCCAATAACTGCTTATCAATATGGAATTAAAACGCAATCGGGGACGCAATTTTTAAAAAATAATTATTGTTGACAGTGTCCACTGACAGCTTTATGTTACATTACTATAGCCACGGCACAAGGAGATTGTGCCGTGACTATAGCAACAACCTGTGCCTATTCACCGACACCGGTCTAAGCCCCCTTGCGAACCCACTTATCTTTAATAATAATTATTATTATTACTATTAAAAAGAGATGTTTTTGCATTAATTTGTCGACATTTGAAGAAAAAACAGCATATTTTATTTGGAGGAAAAGTTACTTTTCATGGCTTGCTGTCTATTACCAGCCTCACTCCGTTCGGCTGTTAAACACGAGCGCGCCATGAACAGTATCACTTTTCCTCCATATAAAATAATATACTATTAAGGGTGGCCAGTGTGGAACTTTTATTGACTCCCAGCGTCCTAAGATCTATTGATATGATTTTAGTAATCTGAAGAACAAATAAAGAATCAACCATTCCTTCAATATTTTAAATGGATTAAATGGTTAATTAATTAATGAAATTTATTTGATTTTAGTTTCTAAAAAATGTATGCTATGACATTTTGTAGTATTGATATCCATATTATTTAGAACACACCAAGTTTCCAATCTTTTTAATTCAGAATGCAGTCTCAAGCAGTCCTCCAGCAGACTAATGCATCACTTTAGGTTATAAAAATGTTCATACATAAACGACATCACTTATAAAGATATTGGTAATGTCTAAACCAGGGAAATTACCTCGGAAATTACCGAGTTAGTAGACTGTAATTTCAATGAATTGCTGTAATTATAATTATTATTACAAGGGTTTGGAATAGAAATTTATGCATAGACACTTATATACAGCGAATCAGGAAACAGGTTAATTATTTTAACTACTAACTGCAGCTAAATGAATCTTACAAAAAACAAATATTATTCAAATAGAGTCTGCTAATCAATCATCCATCAATTTTCATGCAAGTTATTCAATAAATATTTAGGTAATTTAAAATATTTTAAACAAATGCAATTATTTAGAAATTCAGATTAAAAAAGCTTCGGATATTTGTAATTATCATGTTTTGAGCCTAGGTTTGCGATTCTAAAAGTACCTTTTATAAGGGTAAACTGCCCCCGGTTTTAGGGGATTTGTCTCTCATTCAAGCTAATATGTTACCCCTTCTGTCTTGAATTGGCGTCAAAAACTGCCGCGCGTTTTCATATTTGCTTCCTCATTCTTGAGTAATGTAGAGTGAATATTTTAATCCTCTTAATAAAAGCTGAAATTCACAAATTTACAAACGGATCTCGCCAACAGAGGTAAAAAGGCGGTGATCCTTTTTGAGCTTGTTATCATCTTACAGAGGTCCTAATTCACCGCGAGCGTTGATTGACTAGTCAATCAACGTCACCAGTCAGGAACTCACAGAATAATGCACCAAATATTTTATCTATGTATAAACAAGAATCCGAAAAACCCAACTTAGGTTTTGGTGGAAATGCACGAAGGTCATTCGAAACGGAGGGACATCCATCTTTATTAACTTTTCATGTATTTTCGCATTTAACAAGTGAGATAATATGGCATACAAAATATATTGAATTTGCTGCACTGCACAATATTTGAAGTATATATAT
>MU187653.1:0-18339 GCA_016904865.1 Pissodes strobi | reverse complement strand
TACAAAGTACCTTCTCTCCATCTAAATTTTGACAAAATCGCATTATTAATAAGAATATTATGGGGAGTCATGAAAAGTGAGTCATACTGTATATATTTTTTTTACTAATAGCACTGATACAATCCTTATCTTTATTTGAATTGATTAGATTTTGAAATTAATCATTTCCTACTCATTTTCAAATAATCCGAAATGTCAACTAGTTGTCAAACTAACAAGTTTGACATTTGGATATTTTCCGTTTCCGTTTCATTATTGACCTAGGTTTTTTTTAATATTATTATTTACCTAGGGTGAGAAATGTTACTTCTCATTTGAGGATTGGAGTAAATAATGGTGATTTATCATGTTAGTAGTAAAAAAAAGTCTCTTAGAGGTGCCGAGCATCGATCCTAGAACCTCTCGCATGCCAAGCGAGAGCGCTCTACCATCTGAGTTACGCCGATGGAAATATGTGCGTCAATACTGCATATAAGTATATAGACCGGCATATATTTATTCTAAATTTGGCAGTTAAGTAGAGGATTATTCGAATTAATATATACAGAAACTGACAAAATGCACAGAGTAATCCAAATAAAAGTTTAAATGCCGTATATCTCTTGTTAGTGTCAAAACTCGAAATGGCGAAACGTTTAAATTCAGCTAGCTCACCATGTATAGAAGATATTATCCTTATTTGTAAGGTTTTTGGCGTAGATTCTTGTCAAGTGATCGTCTTTTCTAGAAAAAGATTAATTTTTTCAGAAAAGAAAAAAAAATTAAATCCTTAATTTTTTTTACCTATAAATCATTGTTTTTACATTTTCTCTCAAAAGTTCATTTTCCGACATTAAATTTTCGAAATAACGAAGCATTTAGAGATTTTTTCTTCAAGAAATTCCCTAAGAACCGTCGCGCGTCGGCGTCGTTTCGCTTTTTTCGGTCCTCGCGACTTTTTCGACACTAGAACGACTCAAAGTGACTCTTTTATTAACCCAAAAGGATACTCGCGTTTTCTGATTCTCGCTAAGCCCAATAAGGTTCGGAAGACGGTTAAATAGAAAATGTCCACACAGTGTCATGAAAATTAATTGATTTTTTAGACAGTTTTCGTGTATCAAAGTAAAATTTTGAAAAATCTCACATTTGACCAATGGATGGCTAAAAACAATTAACCGTCGGTGGCCCCCAAGTGTTACCTAAAAACCTGCTAAATCTCAAATTTCCAATCCCAATAGTTTTCGAGAAAAATGCTAAATATCTAAAAGTTACGCGAATGAGCGTTAAACAGGCGAACGTAGACAGTGTTGAGCGTTACATGCGCAGACAGCTTTAAACTTTGCATCCTTTCCTTTGCGTAGACAGTTCAGAAAAAAAATTACTGAACGCGCTAAAAGAAGTGTTCACTTCAAAAACCTGTGATTTCTGAAAGAATACGAGCAGATCGAGGGTATGCGAGAAACACAGACACATTTTGCTTAACGAACTACTTTCTAGTAGCGTTAGAAAGAAAGCTCTCCGACAACTGCCCACAAATACAAATAATGGATGCATCAAATGCATACAAGAAGCTAAAAATGTTGCGCAAATGTATGTTAACTAAACAAAGCATTGTGTTATTCCTCCTGCCATATATATTTGCCCTAATTTCTTGTATTTATTTGAGTTACCGTTTTAGAATATAATTGTGTGTTGGCCTACGCTACATCAACAAATTTTATGTTATAGCCCAAGCCACGAAGCATCGTAATTTCCAAATATTTATTGCACATAGACAACTGTGCGTGCATTCGTTTATCTTTAAGCATAATATATAGAGTGATATTTTCATTTTCAATACTTCTAAACAAAAATATTCTCGTAATTTTTGTTCTTTCGTAAATGTATGGACACATACATAAATAAACGTTTATTTATTTATCATATCAGAACAGGTATAAATGTGCAGCTAGGTGTAGGACAATGTCCTTTGATTTTTAGAAAAGAAAATGAGTCATTATCTTTATTGTTTTCGTTTAAAAATTACCGGAACAGTAATGAAAAGTTCGACTTATATAATAGTATAACCGTGGTATCCTCCAAAAACATTTAACCTAAAGAGACCCGACAACTCATTCATAAAAATCCGAAATCTTGCAAAAATATGAACAAAACGATTGTCCCGCCTCCTTATATATTTATGAATCGTGTACAAACTTTTGTCAAACTTCGTCCCCACTACTAAATGTAGTATTGCCCGCCCCCGCCTGAACGAAAGCAAGGACAGTTCATAGACGTAGACTTTGAAAATGTGAGTCCATCATAATAATAATTTCAATACAGTAAATACGTTTAATTTGAAATGATGGTATTTATTCGGGTGCATTATTTAAAATATATTTATGTTTTATTTATAGTGTGTGGGTTAGATTGCGTTAGTTTGGGTTAGATATGGGTTCTGAAGGTTAGTTAACACAAAATAGTTATTTTCCTGTGCCACTAAATTTTTCCGTGTCCTTGCAAAACCACTGCCATAAAACCAAAGAAGTATTCACTTCAAAAATGATTTAATAGAGGTTGATAAATGACTGCAAACATATCAGATTATCCATTAATATCACATACATAGGTAAGTATTATAAAATATTAATTAATCACATCACAAAATGGTGCCCACTGTACTACTGTGTTTCATTTACTTTTACTTACTTGTGGAAACTCAGGTTCGGATGATAATAGCTGGAGATTTTGCATACCTCACACCGCAAGACCATCGTTACTTTGATATAAAGTTTATAAAAAATATTTATAGGAAATCACTCACGAAATACAAAAAAGCTATATGTCGCGTCGCGTCGCAAAAATTCAGGCTTTAAAACGTCCATTTGAAACCAAATAAAACTGGGCGAAGAGTGCTATTTTGCACGTTTTTTAATGAAAATAGTTATTTGTGTATTTAGAGCGCAAAGTAACGGATTGCCGCCTGAGAAAGAATGTTACTGCGCGACGCGTAACGGAGCGCAATAATCTTTCGAAAACGGCAATCTTACTTTGCGCTCGAAAAACCAGAACTTTTTCTACAGCCGCATTTTTTAAAATTAAATTCACATTTTTCTCTATACTTATTCTGAATTTTGCAAATGACTGTCAGTTTTGACATATTATACTCGGGCTTCGTGCATATTTAGAACAGCAGTGCCAGCAACAAACTGTAACAAACGCACGACCGTCATTTATTTATCTTCGGTTTCCATGACTATTCATAGCACACTCGATGAAAAAAGTGAGATTTTTCTTTTCCATGTTCGCGCTAGAGCGCAAAATAAGGATCCACGGCATTCGTCGATTTTGCGATTTCATTTCAATTTAGTAATTAGTTATTTTGCGCGCGGCTGTAGAAAAACATTTATTTATTCAAGTCGCGATAAAGTTAGACGGCCATCTTGTTACTTTTGACGTCTGTATTATTAGGAATCCCATTCAAAACGGTGTCGAAATATTTGCTAGTGAGCTTTGACATTGCACAATTTTGTTAATATCATAGCAACCAGTCATCAAAAATAGTGTCGAAAAGAGCTTCTTTTCGACACAACTTTGCGTATCGAAAATACTTCTTTATGATACCAACAAGTGCTGAAAATAAGACTTTTCACACGATTGAGACAGTTTGGTGACACGAGCCGTAAGCGAGTGTCATAAAGTCTCATGAGTGTAAAAAGTCTTTTCAGCACGTGTAGCACACTATACTTTTTCTACGACTGCTACATACAGGGTGCCCCACTGGGAGTGTGGTAGAAAATTACATGTTATATGGGAAACATTTTTATTATTGATTTATCAGAAAATTTTATTCCTAATGAAAGAAGCTACGTGAGAAAGAGATACTATAACTAGGGGCACAGTCCTAAAATGGGGCCAACAGAGTGGGGTCCCTATTTTCCACAAATATTTTGAAAAAGAGGCTCCGAGGGCGAAGCCCTAAAATGGGGCCCCAGGGGGGCGAAACCCTAGAATGGGGCCTATGGTTCGGGAGTCCCATTTTTTACAGAGTTAGCAATGGAGCCCCCCGGGGCGAAGCCCTAAAATGGGGCCCCAAGTCTTAAAAGGGGGCCTCTGGTATAAGAGTTCCATTTTCTACAGTTTTGTAAAAAGGTGCTCCCGGGGGGTGAAGCCCTATAATTGGGCCCCCTTTTTTAGAGATCTGGTAATGGGACCTTTGAGGGCGAAGCTCTAAAACGGAGACGAAGCCCTTTAATCTAAATACCCGAATAAGCGTGTGAATGTGAAAAGCACACGCCGTGTGCAAAGTATACTTTTCACACGATGTTTGAAATGTCCAGTTTTCAAGAGCAGTTGTTAGTGCTTTTTTGTCTATTTTCAGGGCAGTCGTAGAAAAAAGTATATTCAACATACATTTGCAATGAATGGTCATTGCATAATATACTATTCAGCAGCTAATAATGAAATAAAGTTTCCGAAAACTTATTTCCTGAATAATTTCAAATTTGAACACGAAATTTATGCGATACCAAAAATACGCAATTTTATCCCGATTTAAACGTTTTTGTGACACATAGGGTTTTTCTGCTCTCAATGATGAAACGAAAAATTAAATCATACCACTGCTAAAATAAATTGCTTCATCATTATTTTTGAGACAAATAAAAAGGAACTGAAGTATACAAATTTTATTTAAAAACATACAAACATGACAAATATCTGGTTATTGACATATTCAAAAAGTAGCTTAATAACTATTTTCTTCTATTAAATACCTACTAAAACCTATTTACAGCAGTGCCTTCACTGGTTTTGAAACGTTACCAAGTTAGTATACTTATCGAATGGGGAAGAGCCGTCGGTCGTCGACCTCCAATGCTCTCAATCTATTGGTGCAGTTACTTTACTACGTGCATACTATAAATATTTTGGGGGTAAAACAAGGCGGAACCAAGGGAAGCGGCATTGTCAGATTGACATGTAAGAACTTCAGAACCGGTTTTTGATGAATCAAAAATGGGGAAAATAAGTATTTAGTGTTATAATTTAATATGAAAAAAGTATGTACAGTAACTCGTAAACTTAAAATTTGGCAACGCTACATCTATCGACCATAGAATGTGCCTCAATGTTGGGGGAAAACAAAGAACCATTTGTCCCGTCTCTTCAGGTTAAATGTCTTTGGTATCCTCTAATGATCTTCATGAATCGTCTAATTACGTCATCATTTATCAATTACAATTTATAAATGCAAATTTTCTTACTCAACTTGACTTATATTTGACCAATTTAAAAATAATTTAAAACCATTAAAAACAAATTAAATAAAATATTTCTCAAAAAATAACATAAACCGGGAAATTTGTGTTTGGTGCTCAATAAATCCATTATTTAAAAAAATAACTATAACTGTAATCTGTAATACATTTTTGAAAAGGGCAAAAAGCCTTAAGATTGATTTGAGGACAATATACAGGATGTTCCATTTAAAATAGCAGAGTTGTTCTATACCTAAAATTCGGTAATATTGATTTCGGCAGTTCCGTTTGTCAAAATAAAATGACATATTATGCTTAAATTGAAATTTACTAATCATTGTCATCGGGCCACTACCGTAATGCAGTTGGCAAAAACCGGGCTAAATGAAAATCAGTTAACAAACCTTACGGGTCATGGCAATATAAATTCAATAAAATTTCACTAGTAATCTCCCTAGTGCTTGAATTGCTACCAGAAATATTTCAGAGAGCATGATTTTTTTTTTAATTCATGCTCGAGGAGATATTTCCGGTTATTAATTGAAGCACGTGAGCTATCCGCTAAGAAAATTTCTCACCAAAATAATATAAAAAAATTATAGCATAGCATGACATTTTCCTTTAAAAAATTTAGTCGGAAACTAAAATGTGGTGAATAAGTTGTGTTCATGTCAACAGGTAAATTATGTGTCATTGACTCAGTGCAATTTCACATTTATTTTTTCTTCTAGTTTTGTGACATTTTTGTAGAATGTCTCGTTTGAGAAAAGAAAGCCTGGTAATTATAAGACAAGAAGTTAAGGATTTAATACCATATAATAACTAAAACGAATAAGGCAAGTATATGGAAATAGTTCATAGAATTTTGTAACGGAAAATCTTAAAAAATTGAAAATTTAACTATTGAATATTGCATTTAATATGAAAAGAAGAAATGGAACAGATTATAAGGAAAGCGTCGTTAAAATGATGTGGAATTTTACTGCCACACAATTGCAAGAAATTTCAGATTAAATTTGATCCATTTTCCGATATTGAGTTTGTAAAAGCTAGATCTGCACGTGATGCTAAGGGTCGATAATTACAAACGAAAAATCAAGTTCTGCGGCATTATCTAATGAAGATTATATCAGAATTCTTAATATGTGGGACGAGGACACGCCAGAGGGTCTTCAACGCAAGTTTTTGCAAGTTGTTTCTCGAGAACTGGCCTGGCGAAGACAAGACTATACGTACACATCCATTCATTGAGATTAATGTTGAAACTATGCAAATTATGAATCACGACAAGCTTCACGTGTAGTGTGTAGTATATGCAACCGGCATTAAGCGTTTGTTTACTATTTTAGAATGTCTAATATTTCACTTCACGCATGGCTCTCCGCTCGCTTCGCTCGCTCTGGGGCGCAACCAAACAAAACTAATCCAAATTTTTATCGAAAAAGCTTCGCGTGTAGTATTTACGGTCCAATCAATTGCTTTTAGTGGCTCTGGTAGCCCAGTGGTTAGATTATGTGCTTGTGATACGGCGGCCCGGGTTCGATTCCCGTTAGTGGCGAGACTTTTTTTAAAGGTTATATGTTTGTTAGCGAGCGGAGGGCCATGCGCGCGTGAAATGAAATATTAGACATTCTAAAATAGTAAACAAACGCTCAATACCGGTTGCATATACTACACACTACACATAAAGCTTGTTGTCTGTCGTGATTCATAATAAAATTAGCATAATTTCAACATTGATTTCAATGTATTAGTGTGTACGTATAGTCTTGTTGCCGAAGTTGGACTTTGATGAGGAAAAAGATAGCAAAGGAAGATTTACAGGCTGCAAATGGCTGATTACTAATTCTTCCAAGCCTGAGGTATGCCCTGTCCGTTCTTTTTTTAACTGCAAATCCAAACTGGAAACATCCACAGTCAAAGGGGTGGTACAAAAATTGCCCTGCCGGGAACAATGCAATGTCTATGTGGTTAAAATCTGCTGCCACTGAGGTCGGCATTGATACTAAGAAAGTGAAGATTACTAATCATTCAGCGAGGGCAATCCAGCTTAGTAAAAGGGGGGGGATCAGCGAACTGCAGTTGATAGATCCCAGGACATAACCATAGCCTAAAGTTAGGCTATGACATAATCATAGCCAGTCGATTAAGCTTTATTTGCAAATGGACATTGATGATCATAAAAGCGTTATACAAGTTATGAGACTGAGACACATCCAAAGTACCAGTACAGTATCTCATCAGGAATTGTTTATAATAACTGTGTGTTTAACATTAATAATAATTATCATAATAATAATAATAATAATTAATTATTTATAATATCAGTCATTTAACTTTGATTTTAATATGGCTGAATAAATAATTTCAATACCTGTTTATATTAGGTTGTTTCTTTTTTAACTTCTTTTTTTTGTAAGTTATATTGATATCTATATTTTGCAAAGAATTCGTTAGATATTTATGACATAGATGAAACTTTTTCGTTAAATTTTAGTGACATGAAATAATTAAAGACAAATTAACAGAATATTTTGCAATCCATTTTAATTTACGTTTTGCTACTAAAATTTACCGAAAATATGTTTTTTGCAAATATTCATCATGACAGGGCCATTTTTTTCATTTTTAATAATTAGATTGAGTTTCTAGATACATATACCCAAAGAATAAGTTTTTAGTAGTATTAAATAAACATTTAATCGTTAAAAATAATCCATTCTATTAGCTATCAACAACAGTTTTGCTCATAAAATTTGCTCAATTTCCTACGATTTTAGTAGTATTAAAAAAACATTTGTTCTTCAAAAATAATGCACTCTATTAGCTATCAATAAATCTGTATTACTACAGTGAACGGAAGGGTGTATTTTTATAATATTTGTTTTTGTCAAATGTCTATATTTTGGAAATAATTCGTTAGATATTTATGGCACAAAAGAAACGTCTTCCTTGAATTTTAGTTACATGAAATAATTAAAAATAAATTAATAGAAACTTAAAGAGCCTATTTTGATTTCAGTTTTGCTCATAAAATAGCCGGGGATCCTGGACGCAAACTCGATTTTTTTTGGAAAAATGGGAAAAAATTGAAGACGGAAAAATGTTCGGAAAGTTAATAAAAGTATTATAAAACGAAATAAAAAAAATAACAAAAAAAAACAAAATCAACAGATAATTCGGAAAGTTAATAAAAGTATTATAAAACCAAAAAGAAAAATAAATAAAAACAAGAGAAAAAATTGTTCGAAAAGTTAGTAAGAGTATTATAAAACAAAATAAAGCAAAAATATTATTAAAAAAAAAGTTAGAGAAACAGCGAAAAAAGAGTTGATTAAAAAAAGGAAAACAAAATCGAAACAAAAAAAGCGTCGAGACGGGGGGCTAAAGTTGAGAAAAAGGGCTTAAAAAATAAAAATTCAATTCTTTATATCTCTTTCAGAAGTTTCACTTCAGTTGTGTGCTTATAGAGGCGAGGCACATATTTTTTGTTTAAAGCAAATAGGAAGCAATTGAATTATTACATTGAGCCTACTTTTTAAAATATTATTTTGACGGTATATTTTATGACGTATTATTAATATTATTTAAAATACTAGAAACAGAATGGAAAACTGTAAAACATATAATCTGTATATTTTGTGCGATGAAATGGATGACCTGAGGAAGTTTCATCGAAATTTGAAACATTTATCCTACTTGCACAAATTAGTGAAGCGTTACATGAAATTGATGGATCATACTAACAATAATTATTATTTAAATAGCGCTTGTGCGTTTGACAGAAAAACTATCGCTGTAATCACACCCAGAGTACCCAGGAAGAAAAACTTCCAGAAAGTTTTGTGGTTGCTATAGTAACGAGCTGAAATGAAACTTCTTATTCGCTGAAAAATATAGGCGTGAAATCTTCAATAAAATGAAATTATTCAATGAAAACCGCACCTCGACACCTTTTTTCGTTTTCGAATTATTTATGATCAAAATGGATCAAAATATGTATAACCATCCTGTCCCAGAATTATCTGTGTTTTCAGTTATTATTACAATAACTAAACTAAGATTTAATTATCTACATATTTATTTTTTTAAATGTGGTAATGGTTAATAAATATTTTAGAAAATAAAAATATTTGTTATATTTTATTTCTCGACATATAATCTTGCCATGAATTTATATATTTATTTTAAGGCAGGTATACTGTGATATATTCCCGCCAATATAACACTCAATTAAAATTATTTAAAAAAAATATCCATCCAGTACCGCTGTGGGAGTATTTTAAGGGCCACTTCGTCATCACTTTCACGCGCACACCCGCTGACCTAACTATTTTTTTTACAATTTAAAGCATTTTACAATTTTCGATTAACAAACGGTTATTAAACATGATGGGTTATTAAAGTAAAGCGTATTGCTTTTTTGGTTATCCTAATCTAATCCGTTAATATGACCGTTTTTACAATTCCAAGAAGTAGCGCAAATACGTCCGTTCTTGAAATTTAGCGTGAGAAGTGTTCGTTGTTACTTAATAACAACTTCAAAACTATTACAAATTAAGTTGCGCCACTTTCTCGTTTTGTAAAACAACCCTTTTCATGTATTAAAATTGACTTATCTCAATATTCATTGTTTTTAGTTCCATCTATGATTGACACAAGAATGTCGAAGTATACTCAAAAATATATTCATCACTTGTGATGTAAGGTAAGTATTAACAAAGATATTTCAATGTATAATAAACATTCTAAAATCTAACAATAATAATTCATTTGCTTTACACATTAAATGACGAATTCCAAAATAATTAAAAACAAATCTAATTTTTAGCTTTATAGAAACTATATTACGGAAATCGTAATAATTATCATAACCATTTTAATAAAATTACTATTATTAGTTACCTATCAGTCTTCATTATATAATCAATGAATAGTTTTAGGAACTATCATGTTACAAATTACACGAAAGTCGAATTAAAAATAAAAAATAAACGTAACAGGAAAAATACTAACGGCTCCATAGGTCAGTCAACGATACGGTAAACAATTTACTGAAATGCTATGACTTCCGGATTAAAGGTGCTTCAATTTGTCAATGTCGATGGTCTCTTGAATTTTGTAGCCTAGATCGAATTTATTAGCGTAGGTGTATACCGGTACCACATACCAAATTTGGAAATGCATAATAGAAATTCCAAAAACAGTGTTGTTTAATTTTAAACGATTAGTTGACAGTTGCATCTAGAATCTAGATAGGTTCTGTATGATTGTGGGTGTAACTGCTTCATAATATGTGCTGTGGTTATATTTGGGTATTTAGTTACCAGATAATTATTTTCATAAAAGGCGTATTTCTCATTTTTTCAACTTTCGTTACCTACACAGAGACCGTATTTAAATGACTAAATGCAGCAATGTTTGCTGAAATTATTTCGTTCTGTACTTGCATATGTATAGGGTTCCGGGCACGTCTTTGTGAGGGCTATCACCCGGTCTCTAGTGTACGCTACTGTTTCGCTTTAAAGGTACCGACCTTAGGTTAAATATACCTAAGGTAAAGTAGCTCGTCTGGTAAATTATAACTTTAACTATTGATGCCAATGAGTGCCAATATTAGAAAATGGCGGGAATTTTTTCACCATTCATGTAATTTTTCAAGTAAAAAATTTACTTCTTATTCAATTACACATAAAAAACTGTTCTAGGTTTTAAATAGAGTAATTTCGGGTAATATGGATCACCTACCCGAATTTGCTCTAGTAATAACTTGATTTAAAAATAACCGATTTTTACAGATGCCGAAAGCAAAAAAAGATAATAAAAAATATGGCAAGAAATACCGCGAATATGATACTCAAAGGGCTTCTATCAAATCTGGAACGCGAAAAAAAGGCAGCTTAGGAATTTGGAGTCCCTAGAGCTACATTACAATTTCGATTGGGTTCAAAATTTACAAAAACTGAGCTTGGACGCATCTTATTTATCTAGGAAGGAAGAAAACGATTTGGTTAACTAGCTTCTAGAAAATCATCGAAAAAGCTTTCCAATGCGCAAAATTGAACTTCAACTTTCAGTAAAGGCGTTCTCTTAGAGTCTTAGATGCTGAAGGATGAGAACCTCCATTTAAAAATAATATGCCTGGAGATCCTTGCATGGTACAGTTTATTTCCCAAACGCCATCCCCAAATAACAGAAAGCATACCCGAAGGAGTCACATCTACCTCAGCTAATGCGTTTAAACAGATATCAAAAACAGGTTTTAAGGAACGCAAAGTTACTTAAAAGGGAAATGTTACTTTTCGATTCTTGAAGACGCCTCAAGAGTTTACAACGGGGATGAAACATGCTTTCAGTTTTGTCAGCAAATGAGAAAAGTTATTGCGACAACGCAACGGGTGGATGACTGTCGACATATTCATTGGTTATATAGATAAAGTCTTCCATATTTGAAAAAATAAAATACAAAATTTCTCATAATTCTTTTTCTAGACGGGCACAGCAAATATCTCACTTACTACCTATCTCAACTTTGTTCGAAATTACAAATTATTTTAATATGCCTATTGTCTACACTGTGGGCAAAATTAAATTGGAACCTTTTTTAATACCTAATAACTTTTTTATTTTCAAAGGATTTTTTATCATTTTTGGATATGTTATGGCCCAACGTAATGGGATTAAAAAGGACTTTGCAAAGAGGGCCTACTTCAGTGGCGTACAGAAAAGGGGGTATTTTTCAAAACCAATATATTTCAGGTCGTTGCAGAAATCTGCCATATTAAATAAAGATTTTAAAATGGGCAAAGAAGATTTGAAACGGTTCGGAATATTGGCCATTAAAAAACCAGCTCAATACAAACAAACTTAAAATGTATAGTTTAATATTGGTAAATCCAGGTCTTGTGGGCCAAATTAAATTGGATCCTTCTTTTATGCTTAATGATTTTCTATTTTCAAAATATTTTTTATCACTTTTAGATATGTTATGGCCTAAGATACTAGAATCAAAAAGAACTTTGCAATGCGGATCTACTTCAGTGGCGTACAGATATTTTGAATTTACTTAAAATTATTAAAATTAAAAAAATAATAATTTTAAATTCTAATGCACGCCACTGAAGTAGACCCGCATTACAAAGTTCTTTTTGAATCTTAGGCCATAACATATCCAAAAATGATAAACAACCCTTTGGAAATAAAAAGTCATTAAGCATTAAAAAATGATCCAATTTAACTTGGCCAACAAGACATGGTTTTACCAAAATTAAAGTATACATTTTAATTTTGTTTGTAGTGCTCTGGTTTTTTAATGGTAAATATTCCGAATCCTTTCAAATATTTTTGCCCATTTACATCTTTATTTAATTTGGCCGATTTTTGCAACGACCTGAAATCATTGGTTTTGAAAAATACCCCCTTTTCTGTACGCCACTGAAGTAGACCCTCCTCGCAAGGTTCTTTTTAATCCCAATACCTTAGGCCATAACATATTAAAAAATGATAAAAAATCCTTTGAAAATAAAAAAGCTATTAAGCATTAAAAAAGGTTCCAATTTAATTTTGTATTTTGTATACCCCAATTCGACACGAATTTTGTAGCCTGCAGATGCATCGAATTTTCGAGCATTGAAGAGTATGTGGAAAAATGATGTTATTGAATGGAAATGAAAAACCACTATACTCAACTAGAAAGGAACACTTTGCACCGATTCTTCAAAAGTGTATTCAAGAATTAACACCAGAAACATTTGGTAACGGATTTAAGGCGTGTGGTTTACACCCGTGGAATCCCAATGCAATTGACTATTCCAAGCGTTTGAGAAAAATCAACTTCAGTTATCCCTCAGTGTTTGAAAGCAAAATACCACAGGAGGAGGTATTAGGAAAACTGAATAAAATGGTACAAGAGAAAATATTAAAGAAATTGACTACCAAAGATTTCGTACTATAGTTGGGGAAGATCTGCTTGAACAACTCAAAATAAATAATAATTCGGGCTGTAAGAATACTAAGTACCAGAATTTTCTAACGTTAAAAAGCATTTACGAGCTTCTTTAGCTTAATGATAATGCCAATTCAAAAACAATAACAGTCAATGACGGTAATAGAGATGTACGCCTAGCATCGGATTATGAGGATGACTATGTTTTAGAGACATCATCAACAATTAATTAATGATGAAAGTCTTCCAGTCTCCCAGTTTCACAGTCTTTCAAAGCAGTAGAGATGCTACCTGAATGTCGTAATTAATTAAGGAAGAAATTTTAAATATGCCTGTTATTTTTGACATAAGTGAAAATAATTTAGAGGCTGTGATTAAATAGTATATTTCATTACCAGTCCGAAAACTAGGCTTTTCCCGTGCCCGCACGACAGTTTCTGGTGTGAGGTGTAACCGAACACCGGAAGTCGTGCAAGCTGTTTCTGGACGTGTAATGAACGATATTTTTCATAATACCTCTCTGAAATCAAAACATAAAATTTTTATAATTTTACGTATCATGTCATAATACATTTTTTTACTACCGTGAGTAAGGCACTCATTTTACGCACTCTCTAAGGTTCGTAAAAGTGGCCTTTTTAATGTGCAGTGCGTAAAATAAGTTATTTTACGCATTAGTGCGTAAAGTAAATTTGACATATTTTTAACATTTAGAGCAGTGCGAAAAGTAATTTAATAATATTTTTATTTTTTCATATATTTTTCGGTAGTAGAAGAAGTTTTGTGTGCTACTCATGTGTAAAGTACCCTTTTTTATTCATGGGAATATTCCCATTCATAAAAAAGAGTCACTTTACACACTTGTTGCATAAATAACTATTTTATTAAAATGTAAGCAAACGTTGCAAGACAAGCAAGACACAGGTATTTAGAAAAAATATATTTTTCCTCAAACGTCAGTAAATCCGTCATTACTCGACTGTGTAGGGGGGCCGTGAAGTTTCGTTTTTCCTCCGCCGGAGCTTTACTTTTCACTTTTCCGCAGGCGGAGGTAAAAGTGTTGTCATAGCATCATAGATACAATATAAAAAGACAACAAAATAAGCGTCAACAACTCAAGATTTATTAAACTACAATTTGTATTTATCACTCAATTTGTGACTGCATTTCTAAAAATCACTAATTTAGGAACAAATTGGTTATTATTTAATTGAACTTACTCAATAATTGCTTATCAATACGGAATTAAAACGCAATCGAAGACGCAATTTTAAAAATATAATTATTGTTGACAGTGTCCACTGACAGCTTTATGTTACATTACTATAGCAACAACCTGTGCCTATTCACCGACACCGGTCTAAGTCGCCTTGCGAACCCACTTATCTTTAATAATAATTAGATGTTATTACTATTAAAGAGAGATGTTTTTGCATTAATTTGTCGACATTTGAAGAAAAAGCAGCATATTTTATTTGGAGGAAAAGTTACTTTTCATGGCTTGCTCTCTATTACCAGCCTCACTCCGTTCCGCTGTTAAACACGAGCGGGCCATGGAAAGTATCACTTTTCCTCCATATAAAATAATATACTATTACAGATGTTTCTTTGTAAAAAAAACATGCCTAAAAAAATAACATTTGATTTTAATTTGACTCTTTGTTTTTGTATTTTTCTATTCACAAATAACAATACTCAAATAAATGCTAATACTTACTGTAGAGTTTTTTTTGTCACAAAACAGTTGTGTTTAAGTTATTTTAAGTTTATAATGTGTAAGTTAGATAAAAAAGATTTTATTTAAAAAAATCTAAATTTTAAATGAATATTTTGCATCAGTAAGTCCAGTGCTAATACTTAGAATTTGTAATGCCAATCAGTAGTAAAGCAAGTACTAAAAACAGGAAATGTGGGTTTGTTTTGATTTTCAGTAAATAATTATTTAATTACTCCAAATCATATATAGTTCTATTTTCAATAATATTAAGCATCAGTAAAATGGAAAATTTTAGGAAAATAATTTAATTAAGCCCGTATTCATAAAGATGTGCATCTAAAGGGCAAATTTGCCATATAGTGGTTTACCCTAAAAATTTGTGAAAAATAACATATGAGTGAGTACTTGTCGCATGTCGTACTAATGTTAGGCGGTGAAATAATTTTAAGATTTTCTGTTAATTACATATATAATTGCTCAAAATGCTAGGAGACCCTGTATAGCTCTCTCTAGCCTTGTGATGATTGAGTAAAGTTTTAATCAAAATTATTAAAGCGATATAAAGCCATCAATATTACCTCGGACAAGCTGGGTCACTGAGCTTGTTTGTGTCTTGTATCCAGGTAAAAATAAGTCGGACGGAGTATTTTTAAAACGGAGAATAAATAATCTGGCATAGAGAAATAAGAAAGATGAAGTATCTCGGATATTTCTAATATATCTATAATCTCGCCAACCTGGATGATTAAAAATATGGACGTTATCGTTAATAAGATTTTCTAAATATTGGAGATGCATAAGCACTTTCCTATGACCACTTATGAAAATGAGAAAAAAGCAAGTGCCTAAGGCAGACAGAAAGCGTCTTATATCACACCTTTTTTCTTAAATGGCACAAAAAGAACTATTAAGGTTTATAAGAAAACGATAATTAATATTAATAAATATACCTATTAAACAGTACCAGTCGCGTCAGCCACAAGCCACATCTGTCACGTCAAAACCTCTAATTAAATACACTCTCAAATTGACAGAGGCACTCCTTGGCGAATCGAAATAGAATCATGTTGAACGCAAAATAGAAAAATAGTATATTAAGATACTAGTTTTAAAAAAGACCATATTTTTCCGTACGAGCACGAAATTAGGAAACGACCCGCTTGCGGGGAGTTTCCTAACGTGCGAGTGCGCTAAAATGTCTTTTAAAACGTGTATTTACCGGAGGTTTAAAAGTTTAGGTTAATTTTAGCCGCGGGTTAAATTCGAAGTTACTGTCATTCGATAGCTTATGAAAATCTAAGATAGGAACTCAGCTTATTCAATAACCAGCTACTCATCTTGCAGCGGCATCCTTTGATTTGGGAAAGTCAATTGAAAATTTTAGAAGAGGGCCATGAGTTAATATTTTTCTAAACGTCTGAGCATCTGAATAATACTTTTGACAATTCGGTTGATTTAAAATACGATGTTTTATCGTCTAAAATCCTTTTGAAAACGATTTTAAATGGCAAAATTGTATAAAAATCCGAAATTTCCGGTCTTTTTAGGGCAATAGCCGCAGCTTCGGGCGAATTTGTCGTGGATTTTGAAGGGAATATTCATTTTAAATTCAGTTCGCTTCGTGTCATTACATGGCCTGAAAAATCACGAGACTGTGAAACTGAACCGCTAAGGGCACTGTCAGGAAGCGCAGTGCCCGACACTCCAACTTTCCGATTTCGATAGAGATGAATAGCTGGTTATTGAATAAGCTGTGATAGGAATGTGCAAACCGTTTTCTTTGATCTCGTGTGCTTAGATTTTAGAGCCTGTCAAAGTGTCAAAATGCCCGACTTTCAACTGTCAATATTTCGTAAACAGCTAAAGATAGGTATAGGATATTAGCCGTATTCGATTGTTACTGGAGATCAGTTCAAAATGAACTGAAACTGAACTGATGTTTCAGTTCAGTGACCCAAGGTCAAATGAAATTATGAAAACAATTACAAAATAAAGCCGAATGATAATTGACATTTAAATGCCATCTTCTACCTGAACTACTGAACCGATCTAAGTGATCCCGGTCGATTTTCGGTTCACTTACAGGTGAGCTGGATCACTTTTTAGGTAGTGGGGGCAAAGCGATATTTTAACAATCGAACACGAATCGGTTCAATAAAGTTTAGTTAGATCGATCTGAATCGATCCAAAGTAATGAATCGAATACGGCTATCATAGACGAAATGTGTTTAGATTTCCCTAGAAGAGAGTCCAAAAATGTAGTAATATACAGAGAGTTCCATTTAAAAAAAAAACAGTTCTTCCATGGCGTAAGTCTTTTGTTTTTGGTTCAAATGTTTTTTTGGTTCAATTTTCGAATTTAGCAGAAAAAAATATATCGAAAGGCTATTTTAGTTTGTTTCAAAAATACAGGGAAGGTAAAAAATAAGCCCCTGTTCAGACCTCTTTGGAACACCCTGTACCTACCTATACAGCAATAAAACATAGAATCCTCCATGACATACCACAGCCAAGTTAATAATAACAGCTCTTGGAAAATATTTTTAAAATAAAACATTCTTAGAAAAATATGATAAATAAATCAAAACCATTGTGAGTATACTGCGAATCGTAATAATAATACCATTGTAGCCGATCAAGGACAAAACTGTTTTTGATTTATTCAACTACAAAAAATGAGATCTAAACTTGTTTATAACAAAGAAATAGGTCTTCATTTTTCGTGTACTGCCATAAGTTTTGCCTTCTGACTCTTCTGAACATAGGGCGCCTATGTAACTTGATATGATGTAGTTTTCGATGTCCTGATTAAAATTTAGCATTGCCTCAAAATCTATCGAGTACCTTCCAGCGATATCTTACTTTCAATGGTACTTTCTGAGTTACAGGACAACGAAGTTGCCAAGTTTACGATAGAAGCAATATAGTACAACAAATATTACAAAAATCACCAAAAAATATTTAACAAAGGTTTAAATAAAGTAGGTATTTAACCAGAGGTTGACTTTATATACACTGGAGATTCAAACACAAACAAGAATATGAGAGTTTTCGACAATATCGAAATAAATACAAATAGCGCTTTAAAATCATACCTACGTTTTAAATACAATGCACACTTTTTTAGGCAACCAATTCCAAATAAGTGGTTGTCTTGTATATATAGGCGTCACGAATACGAAATAGACTCTTTACGAGGGCTGCTCAAATATTTGTCAAGCATACAAAGTACCAAGGGCTTTAAAAAATTATCAATTACACAACCGATGTCGATATAGGATATCTTTACACATCAGTATCGTATCTCGAGTACTAGCAGACTCGCTCATTTTTTTTTAACTATATACGGGGTGTTATCACAGAAATACATTGTATACAGCTTAAACGTAAAAGATTCTGCATACGAATATGAATAATTTACGTATAGGGATCATTATTAACCAGCAATTAATTAATTA